>RDPX01000363.1:492972-504990 GCA_003991215.1 Morbakka virulenta
ATAAGAGATGGATAACTAAATAGATCCTCTGCTGAATCAACTTTCCCAAGCAGTGTATTTCGGGATAACATTGATCAAACTGCTAAAAAACTCAGCCAATATAACTAATTTTTATGCCTGTGAGAGAACGTTGATTAGCTTTTCAAAAAATTTCCAAGAATTTGGACAAGGGTAGAAATATTGGCTATTGACCTTGCATAGCTTTTTGTTCATAGGATTAGCGTTCTTCGTTTATAATGAAGAGTTCAATAAATTAAGACGTTCCAAAATACCGCTGTGAACAAGCCAGTTTTGATTAAAAATCCACAAGCCGCTCGTGTTTTTGTTGTGCACATAACAACTCCGAGCGTTCTCTCTGAGCTCAAAAACGCCAAGAGCACTTTTGCCTTGCAATAAACATAACACCTGGGTAAAGAAGAGTTTTTATGATGTGGATCATTTTCTTGTAAAAAGAAGCCTTAACAGTGTGTGTTTAGTGCACTTGCTTTGATATACTTATACAAAACAAGGCCAATATTGTTACATGATTAATGAAACCAGCAGCTAATAAAAGTGGAGGACGGTAAGGCAGTTTTTAATTGTTGAATGAAATTTATTAAAAGTCATAGTCCAGGATCAGATCCCAGAAGGCGTGGTGTGCCACACTGGAAAATAATGTGTATTTTCATGCTTTTTACTATGATCACCATGTGTATTAACTATTATGGCAAAGGATAGTCCCACCTTCTGTAGCTGACGAATCCTTACTCTACCCTGGTTTGTTATATATTTTATGTCTTAAAAGATCGACCCTTTAAACAGACAATGATACAAAACACTCTTCAAAGTAACTTTACACAGGGCCGATTTTAGAGTCAATACTGCCATAGCCTACTCAGATGTTTAATTTTATCTAATTCCAAAACATTTTCTTTGAGAGCACTTGCTTCAGATAATTTCTCAGCCCTTTGACACATTGACGTCTGTTGATGAAACTTAGTCAACTATAACAAATGCACCAGTTGTTCTACCTCTCGTACGGTTAGCTTTGAAATGCCTTAAATATTTACATTGGAAAGTGTCGATGTTTGCTTCTAGTTTTTTTGTCGTGGTATTATTAGTTTTGAAAATAAAATAAATATTTTTTATTTTTTCATATTTGTGTCTTCACCGATCACTTCACATGTGTTGTCTCTGCTCCGATAAAAAAGTGTTTTGTCAGCAACAGGTTTTTTTTTCATTCTCAAACCTTTTTCAAAATTACGTCATTCCGTTATTTGAGAACACACATCTGTTGTCTTTAAAATCCCCCCTGTGTTTTTATAGTAAGATGAAAGATCAACATTTGACGCAATGGCTAATGGGAAGAAACAATAGAATTTTGCAGCCTGTGAATAATATCATATCGCAACCTAAGAATAACATCACGTCGCAACCCATGAATAACATCATATCGCAACCTAAGAATAACACCAAACTTATTTGATTAAAGTTTGACAAGTATTCGAATGACAGAGATGTTACATGAAACACGTTATGTTTTAATATTCTAAGAATTTCTAGAAAAGTACGACATGATATGCAGTACGTAAAAAAGATTAAAATAATCCTTCTATTGAATGAAGGGTTTGAATTAGGTTTGATTGCCACAGATGTCTCTTTTACACAGTGTTTTGCTTCCGTTTACTCCTTTTTCATTTTACTTTTCATTCTTATTTTTTCATCTAGAGAATTATTGGGGGATTCAACCTCTAAGGCCCCGGTTTTGCGGAACGTTCGTGATGTATGTAAAAATTAGAATATGATAAAGAAAAAGAGTAACTCTGATTTTAAAGCCTCCTCTGATGGTATACCATTTACTCAGCACGTTTTGTTATTCCTTGCCAGTGGTTACGCCTTCGTTGAAAGTAAGTTTCTGTGTGGAATGCTTAAAATTATGAGCGAGATCCTTCCTGCTCTTAAAGATTATTAGGTAAGGGATGTAATCTATGGCGTCAACACCTGGTTTCTTGCCGTCGTGAGACTAAGATACCTTGTTTTCTTTCAATTAACTAATTTACTATTAGCAAACTAAATCAGAATCTCCAGACTACCACCTTTGAGGCTTCATAGACCTGAAGACACACGATCATAGACATGTAATTAACAAAATCATGACATTCATTTCAAATTTCTCTCCTGAAAATCAAGGTCCCCGTATGTCAGCGAAAGAGCATCTGATCGGTAATAAGAATGACGAGGGTGCTGAATGAAATATAATAAATATAAAAATAAATATAATAGAAATAATACAGTGAAACCTCCATATTTCGACCATTCCCTGATTCGACATCCTCCTTAGTTCGAACAAGTTCTCGCGGTCCCATTTTATTTCTTCGTTTTTCCTTATGGACGAATATTTTATAATTCGACATTCGGCACCTCTCGAATTCGCCATTAGAAGAAGTAGTGTAAGTGGAATACTAAAACGTAAAGCGGAAGTCCTCGCAGAATACGAAGACTACTGTCCAGGTGAAAAGAAAAGAAAAAAAGACCTGTAAATTCGAGGCTGCAGACGAGTTCATCTGGACGTGATTCCAGAAAGTCAGAGCATCCAATGTTGTGGTGAGCGGACCTCTCATCTAAGAGCGAGCCACCCAGTACGCTGTCAGTATCGGACTTGACGATTTTAAAGCATCAAACAGATGGCTTAAGAAATTCAAAAGAAGGCGCAATCTCAACTTTGGCAAGATAAGCGGCGAAGGCTCGTCAGTAGACCTGGAGACTGTCCACGACTGGAAGGTATGGATTACTGACATCATTGCTGAATACAAACCTGAGGATATCTTCAATCTGGATGAATCTGGACTCTTTCATCGTGCCCTCCCCGATAAGACCATTATCTTAAGGGATCTACAGTGTTAAGGGGAAAAGTCAAAAGAAAAATTAACAGCTGTGTTCTGCGTCAGTCAAACAGGTGTTTTTGGAAAACAATTGTGATTGGGAAAAGTAAAAGAACCCCACTGCTTCAAACATAAGGATCCTAAAATGCTTAAAGTTGTGTGGAAATCAAACAAAAAGGCCTGGTTGACAGGACAGTTTTTCACTGAACACGTGAGTAAATTTGACGAGAAAATGAAACGTCAAAACAGGAAAGTGTTGATGTTGATTGACACTGCACCCTGCCACCCGAACATCCCGCTGTCTAATGTGAAACTGGTTTTTCTGCAGCCCAGCTGCACTTCTCACCTGTAGCCCCTTGACCGGGGTATCATTCAGACTGTAAAATCTAAGTACTGTAAGCTACTGTTGCAAAAAGTGATCTCAGCGATCGAAGCGGATGACGATGTTTCGGATGTAAAAAAATGCGTTACTGTGTACAATGCCTGCCAGTGGATAGCTAAAGCAACTTCGGAAGTGAAACCAGAGACTGTTTCAAAGTATTTTGTACGTTGTGGATTACCCAGTGGACAGGATACTCACGAGGAAATAAGCAAGGATGACGAAGACGAAACTCCACTTGCTCAACTTGTATCTCGTCATCAGAAAGCAGTTAATGTGCCATCTGAGGATACTGTGACTGTGGATAATTCTGTCCAGTTCAATGATAGTGAGCAAGTGTGCGAGGATTTTACTCAAGAATCATTTCTTATTCCGGAGAATGAAACGGAGGATG
The DNA here is from genome assembly GCA_003991215.1 of Morbakka virulenta. NCBI lineage: Eukaryota > Metazoa > Cnidaria > Cubozoa > Carybdeida > Carukiidae > Morbakka > Morbakka virulenta. Next base: position 496,607 of record RDPX01000363.1, read on the forward strand.
AGGACGATGCTAAAGAGGAAGCAGAAACTGTTGACTGCAAAAAAAAAAAGAGATTCTTTCAGCCATCAATATCATACAGAATTCTATTTACAAGAAAGGACTCGATGAATGTCTCGTTCCTGTTAGACTCATCGAGTGGAAGTTTCAGGACTGCTTCCTCAGTAATATCAGTGAAAGAGATATCCGATCTAATTTTTTTTGAAGTACTAGTGAATTTGTTCCAGGATTCATATCGCACATTATTATTGTGTTATTTTCCTAATACATGTATATTTTTTGTGCCAATTAGGTTTGATGATGATGCTATCAGTATAAATATCCCTTGTTATCTGTATTTTAATAATCACATGAAATCAATTTAGTTTTGCATGATACTATTTGTCCCAATACAATGATATGATGTTATCAGTATGTATAAAAAGCCAATAAAATTTCCTTATTTTTGTCACTCAGGGTTATGGTTTTGGCCGATGTGTGCGAATATTCCCTACTTCGACACCTCTCTAATTCGACATGATTTTTTCGGTCCCGAGCGATGTCGAATTTTGAAGGTTTTACTGTAATTGCAATAACCAATTATTGATTAGTTTGGTTGCATTTTAACCAAGAGGATCTGGATTCGATTTCAACTGCTGACAAAAAGTTTGAACCTTACAAATTTTACAAAACACATTTTGGTTGGTGTCAAAAATGTCCTCACTGCTCTAATAAAGTTCCACACACTGGCTCAATAACAGGAAAATAAGAATCTTAAATATAACAAACAGGAGTAGCGTGACAGTGAACACCAGTAAAAACTGCACACATTTCTTCCTTTTTTTCTTCTCGATCAAGCAAGCAGGGACTATATCACAGATAAAAGTTGCCATTTGCTAAAGTCCTCGAAACGTTCAAAGGTCTTGTTTTTCATCGGCGCGTCAGCAACCCAGTTGTTTTGTCTTAAAATTCTGCTGTATTTGACATCTTTGTAGGAGACGCTTTATTGTCATATCTGCGGTGCCTTTGACGACAAGATTATGAAGTTCTGACTTCTAAACCTTCTTTTTAACATAAGGTGAACTCTTATCTCTTGGTTTAACTATATTTTCTGTCTATTACTTCTCTTAACTTCATAGTTCCATACACGTAGTGACATAACGTTCTTAAGTATCCAAAAAGACTTTTCAAAAACAACAGCAAATGGATAATTTCATCTGCATGAAGCATAGAACATCAAGTCTTTGAAAAAACCCGCTGGTCCTTTTTCGCATTTTGTAGTCACTAGGGGTATATCAAGGTGGAGAACCGGTGCAATTTATTTGACTCTGTTTCTTCCAGTGCAGTGATACTGTTGGTGCTAATTAGTGGTCAATCAAATTTTGATTGTAATACCTACTTTTCAAGAAAAAAACTTATTAATCCAATTTTTTTTCAAAATCGATGGATGACTGTATACTTCGGGTGATGAACTTGATATTGGTGGTTTAGGCCCACAGGGGAGTGAGTAATGATGGCCTTCAGATGAGTTAATTGTTTGACTATGTGTGACTGTTGTGTTGTTTACACTCCAATGAGTGTTCTGAGGATCCACCAAAGTAAAAATTAATTTATGCAATATATCAGCAAAAAGTGAGGGATTTTTATCAAAGGCTTTTGTTTAGTTAGAAAATGGCTTATTTGTGTTGGAAGGGGTATCGGAGAAAAAGTTTTAAAAACATCGATGTTTAACATCTGCTTAAATTTCTGTGGTTTCGGTTTTTTCCTTTGTTGACTTTTAGATTAGAGGAAGTTTGGCCAAGCGATCAGAAATCCCAATGTTCTATTGTAATAACGCCAGTTTAAAGCCATAATGGAGCAGTTGCTTCAATTGTTTATTCTCCTTTGTTTACACTTTTAATTTAATGCAAAATATCCGTGTTATAAGCTACAGCATTCACCAGTAAGTGTACTGGTTGTTTGTAATGGGTTGTGTGAACACTTTTTTTAAAGAGATATAACTATTGGCTCCCTGTACTTATTATCATGCTGCAACAATGGGATGGAATGCTTCGGCAAGTTGTTAAGGATAGCCATATCTTGAATGTAACTTATCTTCACTAACGTCATTCGTGCTTCTTTGACCATGCCTGGATCTTGTGCTGGCTATGGGAATGAAAACAGACGAATACTTAAAAATCTGTCTCCATGATAAAGGAATTACTTATTTCACAGATCAGAAGGAAAAAATTTGCTGCTGTGAACCATTGGGTAAAAGCAAAATTGTGAATTCTGGTTCTACCTTAGCACAGCATTTGCTGCAAAACCGCGAATGCACTCAAAATTTTGAAACAGACCAGCTCAAAATAATTGGCAGAGCTAGGTTTTTCTTTCATTTATGGACATTAGAGGCAATTCACATCCTTATCATTGTATCCGTATCATCTTGTGAACTTGAAGGAATTCGTCCAGAACTGAAACAATAATAGGAAGAGATGATAAGAAGAGCATTTGGTGAAAGCTCTCAAATCGTATTAATCACAAAGTAGCATACATCGCCTGACCTTCGCACAGATTTATTTTAGCGGCCTGATCAATAAAGAGCACGACTGACCTTGCCACAAAATTTGTGATTGTATGATATCTAATAAAAATTCTAGATTATCTTCTCACAAAGTGTATTACATATTGCCTCCAAAATGATTGCGTTTTGAACAAAATTTATGTCAAAATTTATCGTTTGGGAATCCCGTGAGGTACTGAAAGTTAAAGAAATTCCCAGCTCAGTCCCAGAAAGTTGAGTTGGAAATTTTTACGTTCAACTCTTTATGATTTCCCACAAAACTCTATGTCTTTCTCTATGTCATCTCAAATCTACAATTTTTTTGTGTGTGAAGGAAATGGGACAAGAGGGACTTGCAAGAGTCGTGAACATTTTCCTGGCTTGACCAGAAGGAACGAAATATTGTCGATTCGTCATGGCTGGCGGAGTTGAGAAGAAACTGGAAGTTGGCGAAAAGCCTCTACAACATGCCGACAAGAATACAGCCCCCATTATTGGACAAAGAAAATGGAGAGAAATCAGCCGTCAAATCACGACCCTATTTGTGCCGTTGGAGAAGTTTTACCTCGCAAGGACGGACGTACTGACTGAGCAGCTAACAGCCGAGGAAAACCCTGCGGCATGGGAACCAACCGTTGGACGCTATAATCCAGCAGAGGCATCCTTGGGTGTACTATTTGACAACCTAGCCGAAGCAAACCATCTACCGTACTGAACCGGGTTGGAGTAGGAGCGATTCGGAAAGAGTTACGAAATATCGAGATGCTACTACACTCCAGTTTGCGGAAAGGCGACGTGTTCAAGGTAGATGTTGCTTCAACTGACAGAAAATTCAGTATGCCTGGAATTCACTAAAGTGGAGAAAGTGACGCTAATAAGTTTGAATAGCGCAAACTACATTGGCATGTTTGGAAACTTTTATCATCTACAGGGAACTACGATCATTGATAACGATGCGAAACCGGAACTACCAATTTACTTGCTTCTCGGACTTAACGAGTATTCAAAGATCAAAATCCAAGTGCCACGAAAAATCGACAATCTGGGAGCTAGTTACACAGTTGACCGAATTCGGATGGATTTTTATGTAACCGGGAACTTATCTTTAGAGCCACATTCCTCTGACACAATCATCTGTGGTACATTTTGATCGCCTGTGCAGACTTGACGTCCTAGTATAAAAGGATTAACCCGGAGGAGGTCAAAAGAAAGTCAAGGAATGTCAAGGAACAACTGACTTAGAAAGATAGCAGGTACGAGACAAGACTGTCAAGCTTCCTTAACTAAACAACAACAAGACTTCACAAGACTGTCAAGCTTGATGAAGAAGTTAAAGAGAGATTCACAGTTATTCGAAGAATGCGACGTAACAATACGGAACCAGCTATGCTAAGGCGTAATCGAGGAAGCACCTGCTGTCGTAACAGGGAGAGAGTTCTACATTGTGCTCAAATTAGTAATCAGGGAATTTGCAGAGATAATTAATCAAAGTGAGCATTGTCTACGATGCATCCTGCAAGCCGAATGGCAAGAGCTCATCGCTTAACGAATGCTTGGAGAAAGAACCACCGCTACAAAATCTGCTCTGGGACGTACTAGTCAGGAACAGGCTGAAGGCTACCGCCATTACTGGAGATTTGAAGCTGGCCTTTCAAAAGGTTTGCATTTATCAAGAAGATTGAGGTTGCCTTTACTTTCAATGGATTAATGATAAACATTCTGACGAAGTCACTTCATTCTGCTTCACAAAGGGCAATATTCGGATTAGTCCAGTCATCATTTACCCTGGTGGAACCACCGAATTTCATCTAGACAATATCCAGAGTGAGTATCCAGCAACTGCCAAAGAAATCCGAAATTTTCTCTACCTGGACAATGTAATCAGTGGGGATGAAACTGAAGAGGGAATGAGCAAGTACAAAAAGGAATGCCTTAACACTTGTGGAAAGGGATTTACACTTTACATGTGTGACTCACCAAGTTTGGTATCGGACAGCAATGAAATGAGAGGGGGCCAGACCTACCCCATGCAGGGGATGGACATGAACTACGAAAACTTAATCTAAGGACTTGCGTGGAACAAGAATGTAGATACCATAACCGTGCTAATTCCGACCAAGCAAGAATAAATGACCAAGAGAGGAATGCTGAGATTTTTTGGTGTCAATATACAGCCCAGTAGGATTGACTTCACCTGTGATACATGCGGGGACGGATTTGGTTAGAGAAGCTAACGACTTAAAACTCGCATAGGACACACCTTATTTCTCGATGAACGATAGACAAAATGGCAAAAGCGATTGCCACTCTCATCTGAAATACTGTGCAATTCCGTCATACAAGGCACCGATCAAATTCATCGATATTCACAGCTTTGGTGATGCACGTTACGTTGGGACCTCTGCTTCCAAGTATGCTGTGGTGTTTTAGGGAGACAATGATAGCCTCGAACTCTCTTTTCAAAACCCTCGGCTAAATAAGAAAACTCTGACAATACCAAGGAACGAGTTGGCATTACACTTGGCTCCAAACAAGCAGTCATAGGAATGTCCATAAATCGCGTGGTATGTTTGTCGGATAGTACTGCGGCGTTGCATTGGATAAGAGGAGATAAGAGGAGCACGTGCAAACAGTTCTTTTGAAGAAAAATCAAGTTTAAAGAAAGCATCACGTGGCGACATATAAGTCGTGGTTCCTACTGTGATCAGCTGGAAAAGTATTGCTTGAAAAGATCCTTAATGTTTATCAGAATTTGATGCCTGGGCTGAGGATATCATCACCCAACCAAATAGAGAAACGTAAGCTGAGACTAAGCAATTCAAAGATGTTTTAGCCACTGTAATCAAAACAGGCCATCTAAACTGGAAAAACTTCTCAAGAAATTCAGTTTCGATTTTCACATAACGCAACCAAAGAAATGTCGATTGTCTGGACCGGTAAAGACGTAAGGGTTCGATAAAACGAGGCAGAGCTGGGTCAAGAAAACAGAAGCGCACTATTTTGAAGCTAAAGCAATTTGAGGTTTACCAGCCCCATTAAATTTGCAAAAAAATTCAAATGAATTCTACGTCTATTATGGGCGTATAACAGGACAGCATCCAATCTACTTGCCACCTTAAGCACCACGTAGCCAGAACCTGAAACACAATGGCCAACTTGACTGTTTCCCACTGTGCAATTGATTGTCTCGTTCTTGAAGGGATCTCAGGCAATCCTTCGCCCATCAACTTCACACGCGAGCTTTGCAAGTTTTTAGATATTTTTCTATTTTTCGCAAGTCTGCGTCTCGAAGTTAATTTAATTAAAATTGTAAATTGCAAGTCATAAAAAATGACCAATTGCAATTGTAAAAACATAAATGTCAATGATGAATAAATAAAATAATATATGACGTTATGTGTTATCATTTACGGAATATATTTCTATCTTAATTCATAGGAATAAATATTTAACATCAATAATATGGCTGAAGATGGTACAGGTTACCGAAATATATTCCGCAAATGATAACACATAACGTCATCTATTATTTTATTTAATTGCAATTGTTTACAGTTCTTTTGTGTTGGGGCTTTTTGATGATGCAAAAGGCAAAAAGGTACAATGTGAACTCATGTAACATCAACATTGGAAAGCTGTCAATATTAAAAGTTGGATAAAATTGATGTCTGTTGTTCGATTGTTTTGATGCCACACACTCACAGCTGTATTTGTCTCTGACAATCACTGAAGTGGACTGGCGCCAATGCACGTAAAGAAAAGTACACAACTGTCAGTTTTCCAAACAAACCGGGAAGTTGAAGAACACTGAAGCCCTGAATGGTCGGAGATCGCAGGTCAGTGGGATGCTTGGATTTTATTTGCTGCATTCATGGCGATCTTTAACTAACAGGCCTAACAGACATGCGCCTGGAGGCATAAGCTGGAGGCGGGAAATTTGCTCAGTCAGTTGCAAAGTTATGGTAGAAAATGGCGGTCGTGCTCAGGTGCATGTTGTGATATTTGGTTTTGGTTCTGGCTGGAAACTGAAATAAAAGTATTTATTGAAATCTTGGATAAATTCTTGTTTACTTTATCTTTTGTTGACGATGTCATATAAATGTTGTGTCACTTATTGAAATGGCAATTATGATAAAGAAAACAAAGTCAAAGTTTATCGTTTACCTTGAGAGAAAAATGATCGTGAAAGATGGATCAAAGCTATTCCCCGATCAAATCTACCAGATAATCGTAACACAGTTGTCTGTGAGACAAATTTTTCCTGAGAACTTTCACAGTATAACAGTTTTGGGGAAAAAAAGGCCTCCTGATCCTCCTGTGTTTGCATGTGTGAAACCTTCATTGATTCCTACACCTGCTCCTTCAAAAAGAAATTCTTTCTCAAGCAAATTATGTTCAAAGGTACGTAATCAAAAGCCTGACGAAATTGATTCGTTTCTCTCTTGTGATGTAACATCCTCATTTGAAAAATTATGCTCCAAGGCATCAGATAGAGAGGAATATTTTGGTGACTATATTTCGTTTACTATTAAAGATTTGGACTACTTGATTATTCAATCAAAGGACTTTCAGTAAAAGACTGGAGTTCCGCATTTTTTATTACAAATAATGAAGGATTTTTCTTTTCATGCTTGAATAAAATGCACTGTATCAACCCTTTAAACAAACCGTATCGTTAAAATGACAAGATATTCACAAATTCAAGAAGCACTACAGTATCTTCAACCTTTAATTCTAAGCCATAAACAAGAAATGATACTGGACCAGATGGACTGTATGGCTTCTCGCACCTTTGTCGATGAGAAGAAATACAAATCAGAAACTATCATGCGGGCATTCAAATATTTTAGTATATCAAGGTCTTTGTATAGCCGAGTTCGTCAAGATTATGAATTACTGAGCTTAACTATGTCATCTCAAATCACAACAAAAATTAGTAATTTGTACTCAGATAGTGATTACATTAAAAAGACATTTTCCAGCATGAAAGATGAGCGGCATAAAAATTGTATCATATTAATTGATGAAGTTTATGTAAAGCCTTCGGTAACTTATCATGCTGGCTCCATATATTTCAGATCAGTAAATGATCCAGATAGACTTCCTACTACTATACTTTCATTCATGATTGTCCCTCTATTTGGTGGGCCAAAGTTTTTATGCAAGATACTTCCAGTTAGCAAATTAGGTACTGATTTTTTATTCGAACAGACAAAAACACTTTTAGAGATCATTCAGAGTTCTTCTGGAATTGTACATGCAATTATTTGTGACAATAATCGGGTTCATTAATCGTTTTTCCAAACATTTTCTTGTGTTAAACCATGGCTTACAGTTGACCATATATACCTGCTTTTCGACTTTGTTCATTTTATGAAATCAATTAGAAATAACTGGTTGACTGAAAATACAAAAGAGTTGTATTTTACAGATGATGATGATGTTCAACATGTTGCAAAATGGAGTGATTTAAAAAAACTTCATTCGGTAGAGTTACGTCGAGGTCCAGGTGAGACATATATTATAACTGTACAACAAGTTTTAGAGAAAGTGAGAATTCAAAAAGCTAAGCTATTTTTGCAACTTGATATCGATGTTAATAACTTAGCTAATGCTGAACACAATTGTGATAAATGCTCCTATTTACGTGATGATAATTGTTCAGAAATAATTGAAAACATACATACGATGGAAGAGTCACTACCTACATACTTATTATGATAAATATGGTGATTTTACAAATTCAATTAATCGTGGTGGTCTCAAAATACCACCATTATTGATAATTATTGTTAGTTATTTTTATTTTGGTATGTTGTATTTCATGAAGTTCAAAACAAAGCTTGTAGAAAATCATTTACGAACA
>RDPX01000363.1:508537-573874 GCA_003991215.1 Morbakka virulenta
AAAGGTCGGTAGCGTTTTGGTAGGGGCGATTACGGGTCAATTTATTGTGGTTGTTGTATCGATATTAAATTCGCTTTCTGATGTGCCATAATATGTAAATAAATTATCTTGAGTAACTACTTCAGCTTTGTACACAATGTTTGTTGATAAACAACTACCATTGAGAGGACAGTTCTCCTTATTCCTGCAGATGCAAGGTCTTGTTTCTTCTTTAAACTCATTATTAATAATTTTGTTGTTATGCTTTTTAATTATGCGTGACATGTTAGGCGTACTTGAGTAGCTTAACGCAAGGATGTTACGATTGATTGATTGATTGATTGATTCTTTTGGAAATGTTTGTTAATTAAACTTAAGAAAGTTTTACCAATATTAGATTTCACATTTCTTTTAAGGGGTGGGTTAAACCATATTACGTTTCTCAAACGTTGCTTGCGTACTTTTACATTATTAGTAGCTCGACTAATTGTAATGTTATGTTTGAAACCACTTTCAACCAGAGACTTTTCGTAAATATATTTAACTTTATTAAATTCTTCCTCATTACATGATAACTCAGATATGCGTTTGTTAATCATTGATGGTAATTTATTTGTAATCCTGTGGGGGGGGGGGGGATGGTTTGACTTAGCATTAATATACTTAATTGAATTGTTTGGTTGGAAAGTTTTTGGGAATTTTTAAGTAAACTTAAAGACGATTTGAAACATATAAAATCTTGTAAAAATTTACTGATTTTCGCCGATAAAACTAGTAATATCTACGAATTACCGCTAGAAAAGTACAACAAGCTGCTGAAGGACAATGTAACCAAGTCATATAAAAAAGCTAACGCTGAAGTGAAGCTAAGTATTAATAAAGAAGCAAAACAACTCGCCAAAAGCCTCAATCTCGAACAGAAAATGGAATGTTACGCTTACCCATCAGCTTACATCACCTTAAAAGACCATAAAGGAAATTTCAAAAATAAGCTTACATGCCGTCTAATTAATCCAGCCAAATCAGAAGTAGGAATTATTTCGAAAGAATACCTTGCACGTATAAACGCTAAACTATTACAAAACAATGGTGTGAATCAATGGAGAAACACACAAGCAGTTATTGAGTGGTTTAATCTAATACCAAACAAAAGCTAAGTTTATCAAGTTCGACATTGCGGAATTTTACACATCTATCAATGAAAAATTATTAGAATCAGCAATAAGTTATGCAAAGTCGATAATTACTATTTCAGAAGACACGATAAGTGCAATTAAAATATCCCGTAAGTCACTACTGTTTACCGGAAACGACACGTGGATCAAAAAGGGTGAAAATCCCTTATCTTATGTCAACATGGGATCCTATGATGGTGCAGAGACTTGTGAACTAGTTGGAATATACCTGCTAAGCAAATTATTCGATCTATTCGATAAAAAATACCCCGGATTGTGCAGGGATGACGGACTAGCAGTTATTCAATGAAAATGACCCCAAATCGGATAAATTTTGCAAGAAAATAATCAAGGTTTTTAAGAACGAAGGGCTATCAATCACTATTGATGTTAACCTCAAAACAACTGAATTTCTTGACGTTACCTTTGACTTGGAAACCGGGGAACACTACCCTTACCGAAAACCAACCAATTCAATTAAGTATATTAATGCTAAGTCAACCCCCTCCATCACCCCAGCATTACAGATAAATTACCATCAATGATTAACAAACGCATAACACACGCGTAGCACCCTTAAGTTAAGCTACTCATGTACGCCTAACATGTCACGCATAATTAAAAAGCATAACAACAAAATTATTAATAATGAGTTTAAAGAAGAAACAAGACCTTGCATCTGCAGGAATAAGGAGAACTGTCCTCTCAATGGTAGTTGTTTATCAACAAACATTGTGTACAAAGCTGAAGTAGTTACTCAAGATAATTTATTTACATATTATGGCACATCAGAAAGCGAATTTAATATCGATACAACAACCACAATAAATTGCTCCGTAATCGCCCCTACCAAAACGATACCGAACTTTCTAAGTTAGTATGGAAACTAAAGGACGATAAAGCACCGTTTAAAATCAATTGGTCGATAGCTGTTAAAACATCCCCCCATGTTTGTGGTACTAGACGTTGTGAATTGTGCTTATGCGGAAAAAATATGCATAATAAAATCAGAATCAAAGAGCAGCTTTTGAATAAACGCAACGAACTGATTAGTAAATGTCGCCACCGTAATAAATACATTATCGGTAATGTCAAGTAGACCCCGCATGCATAACGCCTGTTATGCTATGAACATTTTTACACGCTCCCACGCGGGGGATGCAACATTGTTTGTCAGTGCGCGGTATGTAATAGACCTCGTGCATAGCCATTGTTTGCCTGAGTATGTATTACAGTTTGTAACTTTACGTATACCCTTGAGTATACTTTTATTCATTTACTCATTTATAAAATATAAATGAATACTTTATTCTCTTGAGTGTACCATAATTACCTTGCATCTTTATAATGCACAAAATTTTGTAGTAATTTATTGCAGTTTGAAGATTGTTATAAAACATGAAACTAGTAGTAACTGCTAAATTTGTCTAGTTATTTTGTATACCTTACTCGATTTATATACATATATATATACATTGATATATATATACATATATATAAACATATATATATAAATACAAACATACATGTATTCACAAAAGTAATAAATAGCTCGTATGATGAGAAACAAGTTCCTGTATCAAAAAATCATAAAGAAGTTAATTTGAATGTTTAACCGTTGAAGGGTAACGTTGATGACTGATGATGATTGGTCCGTCTTGCCAGACGATTGCCATCCCTTTATTTCTTTCTTCTGCCTGCTCTTTCCGACCATGAAGTCTCAAGTGGCTCTTGGGACATGCAAGTGACTGGCACGGTTTGTGGCAGACGTGGCATTCAAAGTGATCCTTCGGGGTGGCAACAGTGGGATATTCATCTATATGAATCCTGAGGTGTCGCTTGAGTCCACCGGACGATTTGCAGATTTTGAGGGCACGATGGACATGAGTAAATGGAAGATTCAAAAGGAGTATCAGTAGGGGGCACAAAAGAAATGATCCTGGGTCTAGTGGTCTCATGGGACGTCACCAGTCCTGGCTTAGACAACAGAGACCGACCACCCACTTTACAAGGCCAATAAAGACCACAATCAAGTGGTTAAGTCTAATGCTTCCTGCAGATTCTCCTCAATTTAGCACGAGAAACTCTGCTCTCTCCAATGCTCACGATCAGAAGTTAGTGCCTTCCAGCTGTCTTCAATAATCTTCATATGCTTCACGTTCTCCTTAACATTGTCCCTAAACCTTTTTCTTGGCTTATGTCGTGTTCCAGATGACATTTCACCATAGAAAAGTTGCTTGGGTAGCCTGGAGTCGTCCATTCGTATGAAGTGGCCAACCCAGCGTATCTGGTTTCTCATCACCATTGACGATATGCTTACAGTGTTTGCTTTGGACGAGACAGTAGTCTCGCGTGTACGACTCTCCCACTTGATTCCAAGGGTGTGCCTGAGACAATGATGGTGAAATCTCTCAAGCAGTCCACGTCTCTGAGGCATACAAAAGAATGGCCTGCACACAGGTCTTGTATTCAGAAAGTTTGGTTTTTAGAGTGAGATGACCATCAGATCAAACTCTGTCTTCTAATTTGCCAAAATAACCTGAAGCTTTGTTGATCCTTTTCTTGATTTCAAAATCGAGAGAGAAATGCCCAGGTAATCAAAGTGCTTGACAACTTCGAGCCTTTTTCTATTAACAAAAATGTCAGGCTCTACATAAAGCTCATCAAGTGCAGGATTATACTTTACCTTGCTTTTATCAATGCTGATTGTCAAACCAAAACGAATACATGCATCAACAAAGCGACCCAAAACAGACTGCATATCACCAGGAGAATTAGCAAAAAGATCGGCATCATTAGCATTCAGGAGCTTTCTAACTAAAGTTTCACGTGCAAGAGCCTTTGGTTGGAATCATCCGAGATCTTTAGTCCTTGGCAGTTATCAGGTACGGAGTAACTGGTACCCAGACTCCCATTTCTATAAGTAGGTTTGTTCAGGAATTTGTAAAAGACTACAGAACTCGTAGAGCACGTTAGAAACCAAGAGCACGAGGCTCACGATGAAAATGAAAAACAACTTGAGTTATTAAATTGAGAGTACGTAATTGCTACGCACATAGAAGGTTTCCCAACAGGATAGTAACACACATTAGAGAAATTCAAACAAAATCGTATTTCTTTCCACATTCTCGTATTTTTACTCGAGAAGTGGGTAATCTGTAATAGAAAAGGGAGGCCGGAAAAAGAGGGGCAAATGTATAAAATGAGAGGCCCTGTTATTGTCACATTTGGGGTACAGACCAGCTGGAGATCAACAGATAAATAAAAGGAGCTTCTGAAAGCTAATTGGGTTGGTTGAGAAAAAACAAAAAATTAATAAATATTCAGAAAGGCTATCAAAGGTTTCAGCCTACTTCAAAATACACAATTTTCTCTGTACTTGAAAAGAAATCGTCCGATTCATATCAACCAGGGCTATCTGCCGGATGGTTTATAAAGGAGAGCTTGTAAACAGCTTCGGAGTGAAGATGGGTCTTAGACAAGGCTGCCTGTCATTACCTTTCCTCTCTTTTTGCGATTAAATGTATCATGAAGGCATCAACAGGACACAGGAGATACTGAACCCATTAGACACTCTTTTACCACCTAGATGACCTGGATTTTGAAGATGACTTGGCCCTGTTTTTCCACAGGCGGGGAGAGCAATACAACAGAGGTGGCAGACACCTCATCATGGATTGGACTCAAGATCCACGAGAGCAAAAGCAAGCTTCTCAGGATCAACATAGCGAACAAAGATCCAGTTAAGCTACATGGGGGCGAGCTAAAAGTTTCTGCAACTTAAAGTCTCGTCAGAAAGTTGCAAGCTACATAAAAAATAAGTAACACAGATAATTTATCTTTCTTTAGGTTCAAACCGATGACCTGATTATCTAGCACTTAAAAGAGGCCTGATTTGATCCAAGATTTTTCACTAGGAAGTTCTAGTAGCCGATTTTCTGCGTGTTAAGAATTAAACAACTGGTAAGCAAATTGGAGGGTTGGGTGCGGATAAAGTTTCTTATTTAAAAGTAGTGTATGAATGTTTTCCAGTAAATAAAAAATCGATTTTTCTTGCGTACAGAAGAGAATGCTGTTTTTAGAAAGAGATGAAATCTACAAATGAATTGGGAATGCTACGAAAACTTAAGTACCTTGCCAAGGTTCTTGATTTTCAGCCTTCTATTGCCTCGACGTTTTCTCTCATCACAGCTAGATGAAACAGAACACGGGCCTTTCATTGAAGCCACCCCAAGTAACTTTCTTTTCTAACATGGGCGCATCAAGGTAAGACCAGAGGAGGCAGACAAACAAACAAAGACAGGAAAGAAGCATGCAATACACCATAGACAAAAAATAAACAGGGGGCAAGCTCTCAAATCCTCTCACTGGGATTAAAGTTCCCTGTTTTTTTTGGACAAGAGTCAGTCTCCAAAACGAGCCAAAAATTTAGCCGCCACGAACTTTAAAACTTTTATCTGGCGTAGTGAGAAAAATTTCTACACTTATTCTAAGTCAAAAGCATTTTATTGGTTATACTCTGCATAAACCTGACTCCCAAACTGATGGAGAATATGAGAGAAAGATGGACAGAAAGGATGTCATATTCCAAGCCCAGTCTTATTGAAAAAACATCTCCCCTTGCCCACTGCGACCCTATCTTTTAGCCGTAATTGGTTTTTTAATTTTTTTCACATGTATTGAGAATTACATAGCTCATATATTTTTCTGTATTGCTACGGTGTTGCTTTGTGAGCTAAAGTATTTTTACTTACGTTTATGTTTTTTGCACGGGCCTTGTTATTAGGAGCAGAACGGGACTGATTAAGAGCTTAATCCTTGCACATGTTGATTCTTGACGTCAACGTATAGTTTAGATAGATTATGACCTTTCCTGGTCTTGTAAAATCTGACTGGTTTGACTAGTTGTTTTACTAAACCCACCTGACTAAGCCATTTTTGCATATATTGTAAGAGAGTATGAACTAAAGTGAACGGTACTTGAAACACTAAAGTGAACAGTACTTCCAGGGACACCACAGGGGTTCCAATCGTGAATATCTTGTATGGGCATCTATTAATTTAACTACTCGGCCACTACAACACTTAAATTATAATTCAATGAATCAGAAAGGAGAACAAATACGCATTTTAATGGGTAGAACTGTACATCCCATATTAATTTAACCACTCGGCCACTACAACACTTAAAATTATAATTCAACAAATCAGTTTGTCTAGTTTGTCTCTTTTTAAAAAGCTAAAGATGCAATTCCAGGGGACTTTCAAAAGAACCATATTCCTAAATGAGATATCAGACGCAATGAACATGCTTCTCAGCATGAAAAACCTCAGTCTCTTGAGGAAAAGGTGTCTTCAGCAAACCGTCTTATCGAACATCTTAATACTAAACAGAAAGAATAATGCACTACCATTGTTGAGGCAACTATCACTTTCCGTCACAGGTCGTAAGTAAGAAACCATTTTCCAAACAAATATCAAGCTCTATCCTGTACGAAGAGGCTGGGCCCCATTTATTGTAAAAAGTCTGGGACGAGGGCTTTTTTTGGAAGCAACTCATTAATTTTGCACTGGGTAGTTGACTGACAATGCGCTCAAATTTAATTAATTAGTGCTACGTTAACCGAAGTCTAAAATGTGAAAAATAAAACTTGAATTTCATAGGAGGTAATGCTGAAAGCAGGCGTTCTGGGGAACTCCGAAAATTTATATGTTGCCTGGTTGCTAATTTTCTTTGGGTACTAATTATCTTTCGGCTAAGGGAGTTCATCAAGGTTAGAAATAGAAGTACAAAGTTTACCGTGTTTATGAAGGTAAGGAAAGAAGAAGAGGGAATTCAAACACTTTTTAAAACTTATGAATGCCTCTTGGAAAAGTTAGGACACTCTACGAGAAGTTGTGGTCAATCCCCTGCCTGGAAAAATTTGTAAGCCCCCGCGAGGTCTCCATGGGATGAAGAAACTTTTTTAAAAGTGAAGCAATTTTTTTAAAGGAAGACAAAAAATCGAGTAGGTAAAAAAAAATAAAATAAAAATTGAACAAAATGGGAAAAACTCCCTGGATTTCTATTCCTGTCCTCCATGGGACATGCAAAAAGCTAAGAGGTCATGAGGTTAGTAATTTGCCTCAGTCAATTTTTTACTCAAACAGAGGCAGCGAACTACCCATCAGGACATCCACCCTCCCACTAATTTCAAAATTTTTTGTTGGCAAATATTAGCCAGGCGGATCGTCTGTTTCTTGTTTTATCAAATCAAATAAGTATCAAATAATCAGCTGAATGGAGATCATTCTACACAAATTATTTTAATTGACAGGTGTTAAAACACACTCATCTGGCTTCAAAGATGTCACATTGTTTTCGCACAACTTCTTTGTTCTTGTATTTTCAGCCAGTCAGAGTAAAGCTCAGTGAGATCCTCTTCAATTCACTTTCAGTTTCCCTTTCAGGGTGGGGTGACCATCACTGTTTCATTCCTGACGCGTCCACACTGACAGTCAAAGGGAATTGCTACCTGCAACGTTATCAAAACCATCTCAGAGTAGGGATCAGATGATTGTGTGAGTTAATTACTAATTCAGTCTTGCAATGGATTGATTTTGCCTTACCTGTTCTGTCACAGTTTTTACAATAAGGAAGAGCCTATGGAGAGGGACTTTGATTGCTTCAAAGAATGGAAAACAGAACTGAGTCGCTTACCAGTCTGGACCAAGTTATTGGTGCTGTTATCTATTCAGTGACGGGACTTGGGGGATTATTGCTTTCCTTGACCATCATATGGATTATTTTGAAGACAAAAAAGTTAAGAACAAGACCCAATTTTCTTTTGTTGGATCTCCTGATATCAGACATACTGTTAATTTTTATTCAAACACCATATGGGGTCTTCTACACAACCTACCGTCCACCACCTGCCAGAACACAATCATTAGATATCTATTGTATTGGACTAATTTACAACTGCTATGCACTTTCGGTTACAAGTATAGTAACATTGACATTAATATCCTTTGACCGATGTTTAGCAGTTGTTTCACCGTTTCTGTACAGACGAAAAATGAACAAGTGCTATGTTGTATCTGTGCTGGCGTGGCCATGGTTCCATGCATATGTATGTTTGTCACCGGTAGTATTTACTAAAGGTTGGACAGGCTACGAAGGGCGTCCACGTGCATTCTGTGGTTTCAGTTGGGAGCGTGCAAGTAAAACCTTTATCATTTGTATATTAGTTTTTTCTCTTTTCTTACCAGTTGTATTCCTGTTTGTTACCAGCATATTTGCTCACACAATAGCTCATAGACATTATTCGAGGATGGTTTACTTCGCAACAAGAAAGGTATTGGGAGTTATCGCGGAGAAAAATGAGAATTCAGAGCACCATGTTTCTTCGCCTGCACCTTCATCATCCAAAGCATTCAATCAAGAATCACGCATGCTTGTCGATGACACAGCCGGACTTGTTGATAATGTTTGTCGTTCAGGCCCGTGTAAAAAACGTTGGGATCAAGACAGCAAAATAACAAATAATACAAGACATATTTTCCAACAGCCTCCAAAGACATATTTCTTTGTAACTTGCATGGCAACACACAAACGGAACAGGGTCCATCCTGCTCAAGAGCAAAATATTACCGTTTCTAACACATCGAGTGAAAATATTCTCTCACAGAATCAAACCCCTGTGAGCAAGACAAAGGTGACAGACGATGAAACATTTGAACCAAAAGAATGGATCCCAAACGTCAAGCGCCAAATTAAGATTATTGTATCAAATTACATTTTGCTAATTACATATTTAGCTTGTTGGATGGCCTTTATTATTCCTCGTTTACTTTCCATGTACGGGTATTTTCCATCCGATCGGTTGGTGTTATATACTCATGCTTGTACAACATTTGTTGGTTTTCTAAACCCGATATTGATATTACTCACGAGAAGAGAAATTAGACTGGCTTTGATAAAGCATATGAGAATGCCAGGTGACAAGTAAGAGCTTTGATGCATCTGTTTGCAATGGTTGCCCTGCAGCATGAAGCATTAGGCAATTTCCTTCTGTGTTCACAGGTGCAAAATGGTGCATTTCATCAACTTCGTCATGTATTTAGAAAGGTGCATCCATCTGTGCCCTATTTATACTGTAATAAGAAAATATTGTTTTCATCAGCGTACACCAAACAGTGGCAGTGTACTAAAGCCTTACCAATAAAATTGATAAAGAAAACAATAACCACTGTGCACAACAATGTTGTTGACAAACAACAAGCAAAAGAAGAAACAAACAATAGTTTTAGTCTTTGTTGTTTTGTGAACATCTGAAAATTTCTGTGGCATTTTTTATGAAATTTTGTGCCTATTTTCTGCCATCAGCGGAACTCGCAAGTGTATTTTTCTTGTTCATCACCGTTCACTCATGTCAAGGCCGGAAGAGATCAATTACCCTCACCTGGAGTTAATATTGTGTTACATCGCATATGGATTTTTTAATGGCTAAATATTTTGAAACGGTGGAATTGTAGGAGTTGCCATATCACCTTTTTTTGTAATGTTTGACCATCAGTTTACTTGTACCTCGCAGTTTACAGTTGGCTCTTTGAAACCACCAAAGTAAGGTAATTCTTAACGGTTTAATTAATGAAATGTTTTTGGCTTCGGAACCTTATTTTAACAAAAGAGGATATTTTAACTTTATTTGATGTCTCCTTTGTGTAATGCCATCGTTTAACGCATTTAGCAACTGCGATTTTTTGGTGTTTTATGGACAGCCTGTGTGCTTACAAGAAAATAAGAAGTTCATCAGTCATATTTGCCAGGTAATCACAGCTGAAGCAATGGGCATTTTTGTTTGTGGGACACTAACCAGAAAATGCACTTTATCACAGAATATTGTAAGAGCAGATTATTTTAATCACTGTTTTGTAAACGTCATCATTGGCAACATGAAAACGAGAGTAGCCTAGGTAAAATTTAGCGTCGTACATATTATCTTTAAACACTTTTTTGTTGCAAAGCACACAAGAGAGTTAATGAAATTTTGGGAAAGATAGATGCAAGGGAAAGAAATGCGAGAGGTAAAATGAATGAAACAGATTTTTGTGTTGCTGTTAATTGCATCAAAAACAAAGTTGAAAACCAAATGAGCTTTTACCGTTTTCAAGTCAATCAACAAGTTTGCAGGTGCGTTTGTAGAAAGCCGGTGTTTTTGGACTTCAGGTCAGTGTACACTTGATTTCCCGTTGAAAACTTGGGCTTCAAATTTTTTAAGCCATTTTCATGTTCTCCGGAGATCTTGAGTTCAAACCAGAGTTCAAACTTTTATTGACATGACGTTCGCTGTATTCAAATTTTATTGACATTCTAGTTTAATTAACTTTTTCGTCGCCTGAAGTGTGGAGTGTGCCCGAACGAGGATACTTTGTACCACAGTTTAACACAGAATTGTTCATACCCGATACCACATAAATGACGTTGACCCACACCACAATCTTTTCGCCCAGGCTTTATTCGTTTGCTTTTCTCAGTAAGCAATGCTACCTTTAATAATAGTACTCAAATGTTGTGTTGAAGGCACTCGGGGAGTCTTCCCCCCCCCCAGCTACTTCTTAGCCCATGGGGTGATGTGTGAAGATTGGTCCCAAAGCAGTTTTCATTAAAGTTATTTTGTACATGACATCTGAACCAAGTAGCAAGATGTTGAGCTTTCGTTACCCCCCACACCACATAAGAATTGTGTCCGAGCAGCCGGAGTTTCACCTGCAGTAAAGGATGAAGGACCTGAAGGCCAAGACAGTGATATAAACGTAGTAATCCGTATTTGCTTCAGACATAATTCATGTTGTAACTTGT
Organism: Morbakka virulenta; assembly: GCA_003991215.1. Taxonomy (NCBI): domain Eukaryota; kingdom Metazoa; phylum Cnidaria; class Cubozoa; order Carybdeida; family Carukiidae; genus Morbakka; species Morbakka virulenta. The sequence goes on from RDPX01000363.1 coordinate 519,536, forward strand.
ATTTTTTACACGAAATTTGTTGCTCAAGCAACCACTCAAGAAACATCCCAATACAACTTTTGTTGGGAGTTATTTTTGTGTACACGAATTTGTACACGAATTGTTATAAATTTGGTCGCATCGTCTGGTGTAGTTGATATTTTGCATGTGTGTATTTTCTGTTACTTCTTAATATAAGTTTAATGCTGTAATATCTCAATAAGTATAGTAATATTGTTACTAAGAGCATTACCATTTATACTAGGAGCAGATTTGGGATAGCAAATGTTTTGAGGGAATAAGTCCTTCGGACAGCCATGTGTAAAGTTATGGAGTGGGGTTTGGGTGATCACGAAAAAGTCACTATACTAGACAGATAAAGATACACTATTGTTTCTCGAGAACTGATTAAAACTGAGTACATCATAACTTGATGACTGTCACCCAGCGTTGTGATATTATCAAGACATGAGCATGGCATATATTAATAAATCTGCATAAATTACATGTTACAGAGTACAGAAAAAACAGTTTTTGTGGTGGATCTGGCATCAAGAAATTGACTCGGTGAAGAAGACCACAATTTTGTAATCAATCTGAACTTCTTCTGATCACAGTGCACTAAAGTGAATTGTGTTTCAGCTTTCTACAAAATTTCCGCCAAAATCACTTCTTAAATACAGCTTGGTTGATGCAATTTTCATTATTTCTAGATTAAAATTCCATACATAATTATAAAATTATCGCAGTTGCCTATTCCTAATTGCATCATTTTTTAACCGACATGTTCAACGTTATTCTAAAAATAATATTAAGTTCATGAAATGTTTAATCCCCAACATTTTCTGTGATAGAAGTTTAACATAACAATGGGCCAGTTATTTTTAGGGAAGCTGCTTTTTCGTCTTACATTTTACTTACGGGCATCTGAAATTCACATGAGATTTTTTACATTTTCCGTACCTTTGGGGACATCACTCGTTGTAAGAATAAATCTTTCAACTTCGCTGGTTCTGGATCGAAATTTGGAGGTTAATACGTAATAGCATAAATTATAATAATAAACGTGCGCGTGGGTGTTACAACACTCGTGCTACGATGTTAAAGAACCTCTTTGGTTGAAGATACCTCCCAAACGCTTAAGAAACGAAATTATACAATCCATGTATATTTTGTTTACAAGTAACATTGCTTACATCAGCATACTTTTGTCATCAATAGCAAGCATATTAAATTTGTTTTTGATCAAGTGAATCAGTGTCGTGAGGAGCCGTTCCTTCAACTATTATTGTAAATTAGCTGTCATTCGGGCTGCGCAAGGACTCAGTTAACATTTAAAATGACACTTATTGATAGCAGTCTTTGTATATATTTTTGTACACAGTTTTTCTAAAGTATATTAACTTTTAAAACTACTAGGCAAAGAAAAAAAATTGGCAGAAATCACCGAGTATTTATTTTATTTACTGATGGTTAAAGTACAGCGCATTATTAATTGTTTTCTTTCATGGAGTTATTTGATCGCAGAAATTTTAAGTGCATGAGCAGTATTTGCTTGTTTTCATTATGCATTAGCCGATTGGCTAAGACGGCTTTTCTCGCAAGCAATTATAGGCTAATCACTTGTTTAACAATAATATGGAAGATGGTAACTGGTATATTAGCTGAAGAAATGTATTGTTTCACGAAGAAAAAAATCCATGCCACTTGAAGACGTAGAAAGAGGCCGAAAGAGATTAATGGGGACAGTAGATCTATTTTATATAAAGAGAATGATAGAAGAAGTTGAAGCCAGAAAGAGAAGTAACGGAGTTGCCTGGATTGACCATCGAAAGGCGTATGACAAGGTGCCACATTCGTATATCGAAGAATGTCTCGAAAGCATTGGCTTGAGGAAGAAATTGTTTTTATGAAAGAATGCATGAAATATTTGAGGATTGACAATAAAAGTGGTGGTAGAGATGACAAGTGGACGTGTTGGTTTTAAGGTAAAGATAAACAGGAATATTGCAGGGGTATTCGCTACCACCATTTCAGTTTATAGTAGCATTGCTTCCCCTTAGGGATCGTTCACAAATGACGTCAACCACTTAGAGGGGGAAGGGGGGTACCTAAATGTTGACAGAAGTTGACATTGTTTTAGATAGGGGGATGAAAGGAGGGTGAAAGTTGACGTCATTCTTTGAAAAAATTCAATAATTCTAAATGCCGTCTTTTAACTCACCTGGGAGTTTATAAACAAACTTTTCACTATGTCAGAACCCTCCCTTCAGTTGTTGGTTGCTGTGTCCATTCGACAATAGACCTGCCGGAGATAGTGACGAACATCTGTTCAGAAATCTAAATGGGAGTGAAAATGATGTGAGTGAAGCAGAGGATGAACACAGCGGAGTTGATGACGATTTTACCCCGCGAGTAGAATTTGATGGGAATATTTTTGACGCCATTGAAAGTTTTTTCAAAGTGTAAAAAACAAGGAGGTGGGGGGGGGGGGGGGGACAATTGAAAGGTTATTTCACGCAATTGTTTTTCTCTCAAGTTTTACATTTCACACAGAGGTACTTTTATCACCCCTGCGTCAAATTTCTACCCTCCTCCTTATGTTTGTTTAATTATGTTTTCTGATGCCAGTGAATCCGGTTTGGGTGAGGGGGCATATTGTACCAACACCAGAATGGTGTCAACAAAGTCCTTGGTTATGCTTCACGATCACTTGCAGGTGCGGAGAATAGTTACTGAGGCTTTTCATAACCATCTTTTTTATTAACCACACTTGACCACACTGAAATCCAGCAAATTAAATTCCTTTGGACAAAGATGAGTGGACGAATCATCAAATTACCAATTCACGATCAAATAATGCTCTGGAGCTGTTAATAAGAAAGGAAGAAGCATGAATTAGTCCCATGGTTGTAAAATAACAACAACGTGGAGCACTGCAGAAAGCTTAGCCTGCACATCATCCTGAAGAAATGGAAAAACAAAGTCGAAAAAATCTTAAAAAGGCTGTGATAGGATTCACAAAGTCGTGACGTCCATTCACTGCTGCGATAGACTAACCAGATATAAACCACAAGGTATTACTGAAGAAATAGTGAATTTGCTTCATTAGTGGAAGAAAGTTCAAGGTCGATGATGATGGCCATATTAGACCAACACAATGGGTAAAATACTCAAGTTTGTGGTACCAAAGAGTCGGAGATAACTAGTACCACAATGAATCTGCCTAGAACGTGGGCATTTTTGAGCAGACCGTATGGTTAATCTTGCTAGGGATCATGTCTGTTGATCAGCCATGTCTAAGAACATAGAGGAATATACCAGAAATAATGACATGTCCATTCATCAGAAAAGGCCAACTTTTAAGAAAGCAGCACCCATGCAGCTCACCTCTTCCTCTGCACATGAAGGGTTAGTCAGCATTGATTTTGTACAACTTCAGTCATCACCTGGTGGCAATAAGTAAATACTGACTCGTTTAGACCATTTTACACGCTTCTTGCGGGCTTATCCAACAAGAAACAAGCAAGCTAAAACTACTGAAAAGTGCTTCTGAGATGATTATATTCAACGCTTTGGGATCCCTGCCAAGATTCTGCATGACCAAGGCAAGGACTTTAAAAAATGCCATTTTTTCACCCTCAGGAAAAGCTGATGGGAATATTACGTACATGGACATCTCTATATAACACTGGTAAACAAAGAAATTTTTTTTTCGCTGGCATAGAATTGAAGAACAGTTTTGGACTAATTTGAGGGTGCTGAATTCAAATATGACCGTAGATTTTCTCCATCACATCAGGTTTTTGCGCTCTACATATTTATATTTTTTCATGAATTTTTAAGAAAATAATATCCTATCAAAGAGTGTAACAAAAAGAAGGCCGGATTATATGGTTCATTTTAGTAAATCTACTTTTCATTTAATCTCCCAATACACTAAAGAAAATTTTTGTTTTCTTAAAACATGCATAACATAACCATTTTTTATGATACGAAAGTAAACAAAATATTTCAACTTGCACAACACTCGTTTGCAGGTAGTGTTTTTTTATTGATTTTATAACTAAGTTTAGTTGCTTATTGTTATTAGTCTGCTTTTTTTTTTTCGTGAAACAATGCCTAAGGTGTGGACGGTTGGGTAGAAATTCAAGGAACAACTCAGGTAGCTAACAAATTTTTTCTTGTCTGCGGGATATGTTACTGAAATGACAATGGCCTCTACATCTCATAGAAGACAGTGCTCAAGTGCTACCCAAATATATTTTGCTACATTTTTTGTGAGCTTTACTTTGAAGAATCAGAGGCGCAACATTACTGACTCTGTTAAGAGTGTGTATTTGGCTTACTTCAAAGTACTACTTGGAGACCAAGACAAGCATTGGGCTCCTCACAAAGTGTGCAAAACCTGTGTCGAGACCTTGAGATCATGGTCTCAAGGAATGCAAAACTGAAATTTGGAGTGCCTGTGGTTTGGAGAGAACCAAGCAATCATTTAGATGACTCCTATTTCTGCCCTGTCAATGTAAAATGTTTCAATAAGAAAAACAAGCAATATATGCAGTTCCCTTCAGCTATTCGACCAGTTGCCCACAGTGAAGAAATACCTGTACCAATATTTACTGAGCTTTCAAAAATTGATGACACTGATCTCTGCTCACCTCCTTCTGGTGATAAAGAAGACACTAGAGATATTTCTCAGCACTGTGGTGAAGATAGTGACAAACGAATTCTGTTTACTCAGCAGGCTTTGAATGATTTGGTAAGAGATCTTTATCTACCAAAAGAGTCTGCTGAACTGTTTGCTTTAAGGCTGCAAGAGAATCGAATGTTGAAACCCGGCACAAGTGTCTCATTTTATCGCAACAGGGAAGCAGAAATGCGGAAGCACTTCCATTCAGATGGCCAGCTTGCTTATTGTACTAGTGTAGAAGGGTTACTTCTCTTTATGGGACTTCCAGCTTATGATTCGAGAGATTGGAGACTTTTTATTGACAGTTCAAAGCGAATTTTGAAATGTGTTCCGTTACACAATGGAAATAAGTATGGCTCGGTACCAACAGGTCATTCTGTAAGGAAGAATATAACAACATGAAGATTGTTCTAGAGAGGTTGCAATATCATGTTCAGGGGTAATTTGTGTGGATTGAAAATGGTTAACATTCTTTTAGGTCAGCAAGGAGGGTACACAAAATAGCCCTTTTCCCGTGTTACTTGGACAGTAGAGCTACAGCAGAGCATTGAATGAATGGCCTGAGCGACAGAGTTTAGCATCTGGCGATAAGAATGTCATCAATGATCCTCTGGTGGATAGGAAGAATAGTCTTTCCTCCCTTGCACATAAAACTTGGATTGATGAAACAGTTCGTCAAAGCTCTTGATCACAGTGGTGAATGTTTCAGCTAAAAATGTTCAACTTTTCTTGGTTTTAGGGAAGAGAAAAAAAGGCTGGTATATTTGATGGACCCGAAATTAGAACACTTATGAGAGATGCAAACTTTATCACATCCATGAATGAGACAGAAGAAAGAGCTCGGAACACATTATGTAATGTGGTGCAGAATATTTTAGGGAATAAGAAAGCAGACAACTGTGAAGAGATTGTGGAAAAACTACTAATGAGCCTGCGAGATCTTGGATGTCGAATGGGTATCAAGATCCACTATTTACACAGCCATTTGGACAATTTTCCGGAGAATCTTTGAGATGTGAGTGAGGAACAAGGGAAGCGTTTTCATCAGGACATTAAAACAATGGGAGGAAGGTACCAAGGCCGGTGGGACTCGCACATGATGGCGGATTATTGCTGGAGTTTGATGAGAGACAACCCAGAAGCTGTACATCAGAGATCAGCCAAGAAAAGGTTCAAATAACTGCTATTTTGTACTGATCTATATTTCATATATATATATATGTATTTCTATATTTTATATTTTTTTCTGTCATTCTATTTGGATTGCTGCCCATCGACTTAGTAATATTTGTTATTCCTTGATCATTAATATACAAAATGTAGTACAGAAAATCACGTTTTTATTATGAAACCTTTGATCTATAGGTTGATGAGTAATTTTCATCAAAAATTGGAAAATTGCATACCGTAATTTCTCTAACTTAGTACGGCCTAAAAAATAATCATTTCGGGCATGCCGCACTAATAATTAGAAGGAATAAATTACTATTTTTAGACCACTTCTAGCCCGCACTAATATTTAGAGGAAAATTTAATTCTTCCCGCACTAAGTTAGTGGTAAAAAAGAAAAACGACAAATTTCTTTTTGGTATTCATTTTTTAATTTCATTTTATTTCTTTGTGATTTCCGTTTTTTGGACTCTTTTCTTTTCTTCTTCGATTTCTCTTCTCTGTTTTGTCAAATGAAAGAAAAGGTAATTCCTTTTTTTTCATTTGACAAAACAATTTCTCATTCAAAGATTTGAAGTAAAACTGAGCTGGTATCTCCAACCGCCCAAATTTTTTAGGTCAGCAGAATATCTTCTTGGCCCATTAACTTTTACCTGAAGTTTTCCGCCGTATTTCAAAAAGAAGAATGTTAATTTGGATAAAAATTCTGGCATGTTTCCAACTGTTTGCCCATTATTTTCCACTGCTATTGCATATTTATCTTAGACAAGAGCACCAGGTCTGTTCTCGGGGGCAGTTGTCATATTACTCCTTCTGCACCCCATTGAGATTGATGGATATAATAGCCCTCAATGCAGCATTGCACCACAAATTCTCTTTCTATAATGATAGGTATTTCAACAATAACGGCATTGATTAATGCATAATCAAACAACGAATCAACCATTTTTTGTGTAATAAATGTCTGTCGCTGAATTTGACCCTTCCCGCCCTAAATAAGAGGCCGTACTAAATTAGAAAAAATACGGTAACTGAAAATCCTGATGTAATAGACAAAAGCTGAGTTCATATTCGTGATAAGCAAGCCAAATTTAGTTACAATTCGTTTAAAAACCCTTTATCAGAAAAATCGTGTTGACCAGTGTAATCCAGCAGTAATTGGTCAGTGTGAATGCATGATTCAGACAACCATCACCTTGCTGAGAACACTTGACGAATTAAAAAGCCCTCACTGGAGAGATAATCTCAGTAAGCTCGCACATGAATATAACTGCTCTCAAAACTCTGCAACTGGATTCTCTCGATATTATCCGATTTTTGCAGGGATCGAAGACTTATTTACTACTTATTTTTATCTTAAATCTCACAGAGCTAAAGAGACCGCTAAGGCACAGCAATTACCTGAAATAATGGCATTGGAGAATGAAGGAAGTCCACAGCATTGCATCAAAATAATCATAAAGGATAAAAAACAGAAGGAAGACGTTAGCAATGTTGAAAGGCGATGACAGGGTCTTCGTTGGAAATTTATTTGAGAGGGGAGGACCAGAAAAGATAAGGTATACTCGGAGAGTACCCCACATGTTATTCTTGAACGCAAAGGAGAAGATGGTGTTATAAATTCAGTACGCACATCCCATTGATTAGATACTCCAGTCAAAAATCAAATGAATAATACCGGAGAAGCAGAAAAGAAAAACCTTGTGAAGGACATTGATAACCAAGCAGTTGATGAACATATGAATGAGAATATCACTGAAGTTTTTGATGAGTTAACAACAGAGCATTTGGGAGCTCTTCAGTAAATGTTTGCTGCCGTAGGCATACCTCTTCAAATTGAAGAAACACCAATTTCTGAAGTTGTGATTGTATCAGACGAAAATAATCTAAACAAGACTAGTAATTTTAATTGAGAAATCGCCATAAAGGAAATTAATGAAGCAACTGATAGAAAGCGAGGGTGAAGACCAATTTATAGAACCTGACTCACTTGATGAAGACGACTCAGGTATTGGGCCCAATTCACTAGATGAAGCTAAACATGATGCAATAAGATGTAATAGGCTAAAACGACAAACTAGGCAGCTTGGGAGTTGTTTCACATACAATGTAACAACAATATAGAGAGCTGCAATCAATGAAGCAAAGCCTGTTTTATCTCACCAAAATCACAGAATGCTGATAGCAGACCATCGCGCTGAACAGAATTGCAGTAGCAGACTCTTATCATCAACAGAGCTGTAGTAGCATACCAAGTACTGGACAGAACTACAGTGGCATATAATACCCAGCAGCGTATCTAGTACCAATGGTCATGATAATTAATCCCCATACTATGATGATGATGCCTGCACCAGTTGTGTTGCCATACATGATGATGAATTCAATATATCAGCAACAGATTAATCAGATGCAAAATGTATGATTATCCCTACCTAAAAAACACTGAAAGAGAAGTTTAAGATTGACTTAATGACCGGTATTGACATACAGATTCATAAGTGACTTATGAAGAAAACAAAGACACTAGGCATTTGTAAAGAAAACCTCCAGCTACAATATACACGAAACTGATTATGTAAGGCATTACTCCTAAGTCGAACATTGTTAGTACAGCAGTTCAAATACATAATCAGATGTAATCAAGAAGAGACGCAAAAAATCACATTTTTGCCCGATAGCTATTTCTTTTCCACTCAACTGAAGCACAAAATAAGAAAACTATAGTCGTTTGCTTTCATCAATACTAAAAAGCAAGGAAAAGGTCAAGAAAGCCCGCCACTTTTTTGTGATTGGCTGAAGAGAAACAAAAAGGCTTGTTGAAGCCCGCCACTTTTTCTGACGACTGACCAAAACAATTGACGAGTACACAAAAATTCTTATCTTCTACCAACGGGAGGTGATGAAAATTAAATATTAATTACTAACAGTGCTCGTAAATGGAACGCAGAACTAGCTTTGCCAATTACTTCAAAATGTTTCAACTCGAAATTTTCCTGCATTTACGTTTTAGCAGAGGATCCTGTGCTATAGCTGAATCACAACTAACTTCATTGTGTGTACTCTTGTATTGTCTCATCTTTTTAACTGAACTCGATTGGCACAGGATTTCTCCCTATAAATTCTGCTTTATCTTAAGAGCGTCTGCCCAACGTACCTGGCATCCCACTGGCACTTAAACTCATAAACAACACTTAATAAATTTGTGGTAGAAGACATCCCTTGTAGATGAAGGAAGAATTTTCCTTGAAGTGAAAATTTCTTTCAGTGCAGTAGCAACGTAGCATACAGAATCTGCTTGGTAATTTGATTTTCAAATTTTGTGGAAGTCAGCCTTACTCAAGGCTGCTTGAGGTAAATAAGACAATTGGGGGTGGGGGTCGGCTTTCAGGATTTTGTAAACTAGATGAATTTGTACCCAATAGTTGTATCCATTACATTTTTAGTGTAACCATAACTCTACTGAATTTGCTTAATGTTATCCACTTTCCTGGAATCATGTTCAGGATAGCAAATAAAGACAGCACTATGAACTAAAGCTTTTCTGACTTCAATTTGTAATGTGTGAAACTCAGTGAGTCTCACAAGGCGTATCGTCCAGAAAAAGGTTTGCTTTCGAAAAATACTGATTTAAAAACTCACATTCCACCCGTCGCCACGATGCTCCTACCACTTCACCCTCTGGCTCTGGAGCTCAAATGGAGTGGCTGTTAAAAGCAGTATCTGAACTATCAAAAGACCTTATGCAAAGTTGAGAACAAAAGTCTACCTATCAAATTCCTTAAGAACTGTAAACTTGCAGATGTAGTACCCAAGTTTCTGAAGTTCAGAATTCCAAGTAAGGGCTGTTTTGATGAGAAAGGTGAACTCGACTTTCACCGTCAACTATTAGCAGAAGAATTACAAAAATCAAAGAACGAAAATGCAAAAGCTGACCAGGAATCTTGATGAGGAACGACTCCAGCTAAGATCAGTTGCTCCCAATAAGTGTCTGCCGCCCTGCACATACAGAACAGAAGAATCAGTACCTTAAGAGAATAACGGAGAACACATATTAGAAAACTGACTACCCTTTTAGTGGAACAAGAACGCCCGCTCTTCAATGTCCGGAATGCTGTAGTGATTTATAGATAGATACAATCTTTTTTATCCTGAGGATGTAATAGATTTCACAAACATCTGAAATTCATCTCAGAGCGAGAGGACGATCAGAAGCTCCCAGTTCTGGATATGTACGTATTCCATGATCATGAAACAGGCCAGCTCTGTTTGACCCAGTATAACAAGCAGACTAATATTGCCCTGATTTTGAATTATCATGCCCTTGGTCCCAAACGCAAAAAACGCTCTGTGGTATCAGCTTTTGTGTACCGTATCCACCGTGCTTCCAGTAAATAGGAAAACTTTCACGAAAGCTTGTAGAGATCTAAAAGTACACTGGAGAAGAACCAATACCCTCCAACCATCTACGAAGCCATCATACAACAACTTTTCAATAACATGGACTTAGCTTCACAGTAACAGCGTAAGCCACCGACGGAAGATATCAATATCATTGAAAGAAAACCACTTATCATCCAGTATCGCGGCAAATGCATAGAAGATTAGGTATGTGCGCTTTAAAAAATCAAGGCCCCATGCTGGGTGGTGATGGCATTGAGAAAGTTGAAAACGGTACTTCCCTATCTTCCCTTTATTTGCGAAACTCATGAAAAGTGGTGTTGTCTACCAACTCACTTGTCCACGCTGTTCAGCGAGCTATGTCAACCAGACTGGACGGCTTTTGCACACCAGCTTTGAAGTGCACATTCATAGAGCAGGTGAAACGAAATCCAACCTCACCCAGTGTAACATGACCTTCAATATAAAATATTTTCCAGTCATCATCTCGCGGAAAAGACATTCGTGATCACAAGCCGTCCGTTGACTCCAAGGATGAATACAGGAGAAGAGAACTTGAGTTGTTCAGTGGAGTTAGGCTGTATCATTGAATTGTATTCAATTTAATACTTGATCTCTCAATCATTCATGGAGTACACTTCTAGTTTATCGTTGCTCGAATATTACCTTATATTGTAGGAAAACTAAAAGTAATTTTTTGTTGATTTTATATGTTATTGCCTGATGATGTGTTTATAACTCGAAATATATTGCAAGCAGTCGTTGGCTCGATTTTTTCACATCATTTTTTTAAAGTTAGTATTTTTTGAATTAAAAAATCTAAAAATGGTAAACTAGTATCCTTTTTATTATTACAATGACATAAATGACTTCAGAAAAATAGCCTCGTTTTCTGACTGACACTGCAAATCACTCACAGATGCCACTCTGAATCCATTATCCTATTGATTGAAAGAATACACATAAATTGCAATTAGGGCGGGTTTTGGACCATTTTCAGTTAAAGTTTGGCATGTTTTGGAGTGTTATTTAATTGGATTTGTGCGGAACTGAAAAATAATCTGGCACCGGTAACTTTCAAAAAGAACATGTCAACAGAGAGCAATGAGGAAACGTTTGAAGAGTAAAAAGCCTCAATTGCAACTTACATTTTGAGCAATGGAGCAGTGCTTTCCTACAAGCCATTTTTTCCTATAAAGAATATAAGAAAAGAAGGCTAAAGGCTGAAGACAGGCCTACCCTAACATTTCATGACATTTTTGGACAAATCTAAATTTCCATATTTAGAAAATGTGGGTGGGTATTTACCCCTAACCCCTAACCTGGTTTCTCCACTGCAGGCCTTGTTGAAAGAGAAAATGGAAAATTCTGATGAGAGGATGATGCACCTAAGAGAGTAAAAAGGGGCAGTTGTCCTGTAGAAATATACCAATAGAATTCAACAAGTATCTGCCTATTAAAACGCCCTTGTTGGATGGAAAAGGTAACACTGTGAATAAAGAGGAGTCTTCATTGCCGTTAGGATCAAGCTGAGTTGGCAAAACTAGAACATTATCAAAAAGCAAATAATGATTGGACGCGTATGGGGGTGCGGCGTCTTTTTCCAACGAGAAACCTCCAGAGCATCTGTAGTCTGACTAGGTTTTTCTTCCTAATTTTGCCTTTTCAGAAGTCAGCTTAGGAAACGATACTTTACATTACAATCGTTGTCCTAACAAACATTGAATAATTACGAATAATAAAGACATAAATATGATCGGTAAGTTATTATGGGATGTGGAGATATTGATTTTTTAAGTATTTTTTTTCTAGTTTTAACGTCATTTTCCCCAGTAATTGGGGCTCAGACAATGGGGACTTGGATTGGCAGTGAGGAATTTCTTGGTCGGATGCCCTTCCTGACGCCCATCAATGGCTTTTATTTTTGTGAAGTTCCAAAATCACCCGCTCGGGGAATCGAACCCACAACCTCTTGGTTACAATGCAGTTGCACTAACCATTAAGCCACGGCTCCTCGAGTTGTGAACATTTTGATTGAGTTAGTTGTGACATATTGCCTTATTTATTAAGTTATCATTTTGTTGCATTTTGATGCTGAAGACGAATTTGTGCCTGGGCAGCGCATGCCTAACATTGATTCAACTGGTGGCAGTTCTTATTCATTTTGATTGTAACTGTTAAGAACTACATCCGGCAAGGACATCGAAGATTAAATGATAGGACTTGAGTACCACGCGGTATTCGAGGCCACAAGCTTTTACAATTCTATCGAGACGTTTTTTATTTTAAAAATATAATAGTGCTTAGTTTGGTGCCTTCATTCTCAAAAACATAATCGTGATAAAGGAAGGTTTCTCATGAATTCAGAGGAAAAGGAGAATTTTTGCTGAGTTGATGATTGAAAGGGCGTTAATTCGATAACCAAATGTACACATGTGGACATTTCATGAAATGTAAAACCATTTTGCACAAGGACTTTGAAGGTCAATTAGAAAATGGTGTTTACATTTTGTAATGCGTTTTTAACACCATTTTAAACAGTTGTGTCCACAATATCCAAACTCATTCATATTCTTGGTTTGAACACGTTTTGAAAGATCTTCAAATGGAATTGCAAAATAGTGGTCCCAAAAAGATGATTAAGATTTTGTTAAGATTTTTGACCACGGTTTTCTTTTTCGTGCTAAAGATTGTCTTTCAACTACTTTTAAAGTCAAAGCTTTTTTTGTGGAATATGGAAAAGGAATGCAAGGTTTATTGCTAAAACATAACTTGTAGTACAAATAAAAAAATATTTAAGAATTGATTAGACATACAGAATCAGAAAACCATAAAGAAATAGTAAAACCAAACCAGAACACTTAGAATAAAGATGCTTGTGATACGATTTTTCTACAGAAAAAAGTCTTGTTTTGAAATCCTTGGAAAAAACGATGAAATCATATTTGCCTCACACATATCAAGGTTTGGAGATTGAAAAGTCAGGCTAAAAGGCTAAAAGTGTAATCAATAAACTATCGAACTCAATTAGAAGGATGTACGTATTCTACCATAACAGAGAATACTGATGTTCCAAATAACGAAGAGTTGCCATTCTGCTTATGGTAGGCAAACAATAATATGAAAGTTTTTGAAAAGTAGAGGGATTACAGTATACCTATGACCTATAACTTTTCAATGACATATGACCTACTGATTCCATCTGTGTGTGGTAGGCAAACCATGGCATTTGAAGTATTCAAAAAGTAGGGCTTTACAAAATACCTAATATACTCAGTTCGACTATAGTATCAATCATCGAAGACATACAAAATGAAATTATACTTTGAATTTTTGTCGTGGTCAATGATACCATAGAGCCATCAACATACTTGAATAAATTTTGAGTGTTGTTGTATAAATCAAGAGAGTTTGGCCTCAATGCACCAACTGCCACGCAGTTTATATCCTTATCAAGGAAAGGCTTTTAAATATTCTATAAAATACGAAAACTCACTCAGGTGGATGAAGGATCAAAATGAATGCTACAACGAAGAACCAAATGAAATCAAACTATTTCCAAGTCTCAAAAACAAGATAGACGGTTCAAGCTAATTGCTTTCAGTCATTGACAAATACAATAATCTTATGCCTTTTTAGAGTCATTTTTTCCCAACTGATTAAATACAAACAGTAATCAAAAGACAAATAATTGGAGAAAAGATTAAAAAACAACTTCAATATTTTGGAGTTGTTTTTTTGGTAGAAAATTGTTTGGTAGAAAATGAGTTGATAATAAATTTGAAAAAGGGAAATAATGCTCTTTGTAACCTCTCAAAAATTGTCATAAAACTTTGATTCCATAAAACGTAAGCTCGGGTAGGATACATCAATATCAAAACAGAGTACAAACATTTTGGTTCACAAACCGATTCCAAGTTGAATTTGAACGTACACTTCATTAATGTATTTAAAAAAGCCGTGAATAGCCTAAAAGGTCTTAAGAAATTATATCACTATTTGAATCTTATGACAGTTCAAACTACATACGGTACAACAATCAATTGTGCCACTTTTCACTTACTGCAAGAGAAGACAGGTAAAACAGAACATTACACAAAAAAAAAATTCTGATTCATTTATCTATCGTGCCTCAAACATCGTAGGAAAGAGATCACGTGTGGACGTTTGCTTGAAATTTATGGAAAATATTGGTGAGCGTCAAGTGTGTCTTTTCGTGCCTAAATGTCTTGATTGAAACAGTTCCCAAAATATTTTATAGTTATTTTCAATTAATACAACACAGCAAAAGTAAATCAAACCAAGGCATCTCGTTGAAACTTCAAAACAGGACACACACACACACACACACACACACACACACACACACACACACACACACACACACACACACACACACACTATCCAGTTGGTATATATCCATTGCTTGCACAGGTATGCCAAAAACTAATAAGGAAAATATCTATTAGATTCCATGGCTGAAAAATTTATAATGAATTACCTAAAAACATTATAAATGAAAACCTTTTAAAAATTTTTTGAATAACTTTAAAGTATATACAGTATTATCTAACTTTTATTTAGCATCCCTATTTTTATTTCTATCTTTGCATTAATGCCATTCAATTTAACAACACTGGTTATTTTTTTCTTTGGATCTGCATTGTAACTGTTCATAAACTCATCTTCAATAATTTACTATTTTTAGTTTTTTTAGGTTTTAAAATTTTTACTGAAAACACATTGATAGGAGAAAGCATATTTCTGAAGTAATAATCCTATATATTTATCCGTTACAAATAAATAAATAAATATATTAAATCCCTTGGCTCATACTTTTGGTTGACATTGAAATATTACCCTTATTCGGACATGCGGGATTTTTGCTTTTAAGTGATATTGTAGTATTTTTGATATAATAATGGAGAATTAGTTGTTTATTTTGGGGGTTTGGGGTCGAAAATATTTTTAGAGGATTCCTCATTCCTGATCTTCTGTAATACCCTTCTGTTATTGGCATTTTGTTTACCACTGCAAGTAGAAATTCCCTTCTCTTTCACAGTTTAGGAGAAATCCACATTATTCAGTATTACAATAGGTTGATGATCATTGAAAAAAGGAACAATGCATAATAACCTTAGCAGAGGTAACATAGAAGCACATTCAAGCGTTGCTTTTTGCATCCATTAGGCAGGAAGATTCCAACATAATCATACAAAACTTGACAAGAAAAATATTATAGTGAAATCACTTTGTCTTAAGGTAGCATTGAATGTAATGTACATGGGGTTTTCATGTGGCGCTATGAATGACGCATCCACAAAGTTGGAGTCATTGACGGCAAAACGTCTTTCCTGTCGGTTGTGATTTTTTTGCTGTTTTCTTTTCCAACTTATTCATCAATAATGATTAATTACTTTCATGCTTTGCTACAACATCAGACCAGATCGAGAACATTTTTTTGCTATTTTATAGATTTTCTAAAATAATTTGAAATTAAACAATAGTAGATAAAAATTGACCAAGAAAAACTACACATTTTGACTTTTTTTAGCTTCATACGAATCTCGAAGGAAAAAAATTGAATATCCAATATTTCAGTTCAATTTGTTTAGATACTAGAAATAACTTTTAGTAGCTTTTGACCACCTAAAAGAAAATTGTTGTAAACACCTAGCTAAAAGATGGCACTGCCTAGGGACGCCGGAAATAGGGAAAGAGGTGCCCTTTGTAGAAAAAAGTCAAGTTTTCAGTCATTCTTGATCCAGCCCTTTGAGTAATTGTACAAGCCTGGCAACATCAATTTTTAATTATTTTATTAGGTTATGTCCAAACCCCAAACACAAACTAATAAGGGCTTAATTGCAAACAAATTAAGACCCCTGTTCAAAAATGAAGGGTTAGTATTTGAGCATGCATAAAAAGAGCAGCTCGCACGATTGAAGTACCTCTGGAATTGCTTAACTTCAAAACTTCTGTCAATATGGTACAAATTAACAAGCAATAGGAAGAAATAGAATGTGATTAATGTTGGTTTGTGATGACAATGGAACGGAATCCTATGTATCTGCTCTGCTGAAACAGCGCCTCTCCAGTAACTGAACAGGCTGATTCCCAAATGGTAGTCTCTGTCACACATGTCGCACGTGTGTATCGAGGGAAGCGGCGGAGGGGGGAAGCGGGTCTCTATGGCGCTTGATTTGTTGTATCTTTTCTGAGGGCTCACTTTACCTCCACTCTGGTAGCCAGTCTTCCTTATTCTGCCCAGACCTGCCTTTCCAGCGTCCTTTCCATTTAGAGCGGTCTGCTGCAAGGTCCTACAAGAGCTTGCTGTTGATTTTCAGGGCCTTAATTTTTCTCTCGCATACATGTCTGACGCGCAGCTGTAAGCGACCAGTATTCCTCTTGCTTGTCGCTAATTCACAATAGCGGACGGTTTCCGTCATCTACGTTGCTGTAAGCATGGGATAGTCAGAAGAGACTACTCTGCAGACCAGAGTATAGTGTGAATGGAGGGAAGACTAGGACACGACAGGACGATTGTGTTGGTTATTGTGACCTACATCGCATCGCATGCATCGCAAGTGGAAGGAGTCAAGTCTCTTTTCATGACTTGCGTACGTCAATCACTTTTAACCCTCCTATTGCAGTGTACTTATGGCACAGGCATTGGACACTGCTGTCTTTGTTTTGACCAAGAGATTTTAGTTTTCCCTCACTGGTGTGGAAAGGTGAGCGAGTATCATAACTGCATTTCCTCTACTTTTGTTGATCTCAGTGTCAAGAAAAAGATTGCTGATGGTGGACCCCAGCCACTTGAACTGGTTTATGACCTCCAACTCGTGATCATCAAAGTCCTTGGATGCCTGGAAGAAGAGGTCCATCAGAGTCTAAAGCTCTTGCTGTTTGAAGGTCAGAACAGCAGCGTCATCTGCGAACACCATTTTTCCAATCAAAATTTTCTAGCTTTCGACCTTGTTCTTAGGCAATCAATACACGAAAAACACACTGCAGCTCGGAGGAGATGCGCGCAGGTAAGGCCTGTAGTCAGATGAGGACGACATATGCATAGACTTTGCCAACTATACTGAAGAGGGAGATGTCACTGTAGTTGTTCCGATCACTTCTCTGGCCTTTGATTTTGTGAAGAATGGTGATCATGGAATCCCTCATACCCTATGATACGGTACCTTGCTGTCACCACTGGTTGAGGACGGGAGCAGAAGAGTTTTCTTGCAATGCTTTATCAGCTTAGGTCGTATGCTATCATTACGATGTGCTTTGCTAGCGGCCAGGTTGTCAATGGTTTCCTGCGTTCGGCAATGGTTGGTTCCACATCAAGCTCATCCATGGTAAGAGGGCATTGTGTTTTGCTGGAGTAACGGTTAGAGTAGTGTTCCAACCAACACTCTATCTGCTTTATCGTCTCTGTGATAACCTCCACAGTCGAAGATTTAAGCTCAGGTATCTTATTCTGGGCTGATCTAAGAGCTTTTTGCTGCCATCATACATTCCACTGGTGTTTCCTGTGATAAGAGGGACTTGAATTTCTTCGCTGAATTGAGTCCAGTACTCATTAGCACAACACCGTCGAGCACTCTGCTGACCTTTGTTCCTAGTGTCAATCTGTGTTTTTCTAGGCTGTCTGGCGTGGTGAAATTTCTTCAGCTGCAACTTGACCTTGCAGCACACCAGCGTGTGGTCGGTGTTACAACCTGTACTCTGGTAGGAGCATGTGAGAAACACATTCTTGAGTAAGGTGTGCCTGGAGAAAATAAAGTCCAGCTGGTGCCAGTGCTTTAAGCGTGGTTGTTGCCAGGCAACCTTGTGTCGAGGCTTGGTCGCAAAGAACGAGTTTGTGACGCATAGGTTTTGGCATGTGCAGAATTCAAGCAGCCACTTTCCATTATCATATATTTTAGCTATGCCAAATTTTCCAACACTATATGGCCAGGAGTCGTGATTCGCACCCACTCTCTCGTTAATAAACCCATAGTAACAGTAGAACTGCTGCAGTTTGGCGTGCCGCCACAGGAACTGCCAAAACCATGTTCGCCTCAACAGGAAAAGGCCTTTAGGGCTTCAACTCTGTATTTATCTTTGGGTTTTATTCCTGAAGCATTTTCCGTGATCTTTTATGCCAACAGGCAGAGGAGGTTTTTCTTCCCTTAGATGTAAAAATATAAAATCATCACGAACTACTTCTTCGGCGTCTCTGCGTCTCTGCGTCTCTTAAGTTGTCTGCAAATACATCTTTTCATCCATGATAAAAAAATATTAATCTAATGCATTAATAGTTTCACTTATTCAATCTGTCAGTTCAAAAATGGTTTAAAAGATTTCTTCTCCTCACATAAAACTGCAAAAACGCATGTCAGGCTGTGTCATGTTAGTGGTAATGCCGATGAGAAGCCAACAAATAAAAAAAAACATTTTCTTCACTGCCATTGTTCTGCACGATCTCTTTTCAATTTTTTAAACTCTCAGTAGGCGAGCCATTAAAAATTGTTCACTCATCGAGAGAATAAGATTCCAGGCTTTTTACAGCCCACCTCCCCCCCGTGCGTATCCAGCTATAGTCCTATCCGCACCGCAAATATGCCAATGTTTGTTGAGCTTAACATTATCACGTTCATTAGAAAACTTTTTCATGATTAACAAAGTTTGTCAGATTTCTGTTCGCAATAACCAGTCTTCTGAGATGTTTTATGTCATCTAACACGTTAACAAGTCCGTTGTCGAAAATGCTCTCACGCAAAGGGAAATGATTAAAGTACTGCTTTTGATTCAAATCAATTTGAAAATGGATTAAAAAGTCTCTGTTAACATTACTCTCGCATTAACTTTTTTTTTACATTAACTTTTCTTAAATGAGCGCTGTTCATAAATTCATAATTATCGGCCCATATCTGAAGTAGAAAATCATTCTGTTCAGTAGTTCACTCCGCACTTTTCTTGTTTTTTCCCCCTGCTTTGGATTGGCTAGTATCACTGCGACCGTAAAAATATGCCAGATTGTCCTCTTCTTTGCCATACTCCGATGCAGGCTGCAATACTCTCTGAAAATGTTGTTCTCTGCCGTCCCCTATCTCTCTCTCCTTCGTTCTCTACCTGCTCTCTCTAAAACTGCTATGTTAGTGGTGTGGGGAATATTCTTAGGAACTGATAGAGCCCTGTTTTCCTGTAGAAAGCTCCCTGTGACACTAAAATAACTCACTTGTGTGATTGTATGATATTTGTTATTATGCTCACATTTCTCTGATCCTATCCGGGCTGATCTGATTTCCACTAAAATTTATGCTGTATTTATACAATTTTCTAAATGACCTTGGTCATAGTAACCAGGTCGTAACAACAACAAATATTTCGTTACTTACAAAAAAAGGGAAATAAAATTTGCGTGTGAATCAAAACAAACGTCAGATAAGGGATTAATAACCTCAGTAACAAAACAAACAAGCCGCTGTTTTGACGACAACAGCGAGCAGCGTGACTAAAATCTAAATATTGGCCTTGATGAAATTGTNATATTTGTTATTATGCTCACATTTCTCTGATCCTATCCGGGCTGATCTGATTTCCACTAAAATTTATGCTGTATTTATACAATTTTCTGAATGACCTTGGTCATAGTAACCAGGTCGTAACAACAACAAATATTTCGTTACTTACAAAAAAAGGGAAATAAAATTTGCGTGTGAATCAAAACAAACGTCAGATAAGGGATTAATAACCTCAGTAACAAAACAAACAAGCCGCTGTTTTGACGACAACAGCGCGCAGCGTGACTAAAATCTAAATATTGGCCTTGATGAAATTGTCCGGATCAGGCCAATTACGTAAAATGTCTCAACTTCACCACAGTGGTGTGAATTGTCCTTGGGTTTCTAATCATTCATTCCTGAGGACCCACATCTCTGTTGCTTGCAAACGATCTTCCATTTCCTTAGATATTGTCCAGCTAGAATTCCGAGTCTTGTTTTAAAGGTGATCTTCATGTTACATAGAAGGTTGCTCATTCTTGTAAGAGTTTCCTTTGCAATTGATATTCTTCTCTTTATCTCTTTATTGCATCTCCCATCCAATGTTATCAAGCTTGCAAGATAATTAAATCCTTCAACCTGCGTTAGAGTGTCACCATGGATATTTATGTTGCAGACCGGTACTTTTTCTTCTTCGTAACTACAAGACCGTCAGTTTTCTTGCAATTAATGAACAGTCCTTTTTTCTCACTTTCAGTCACAACTTTACTTACTATTTCTTGAAGGTCAGATTCTGATGTTGCAATATGATCAGTATCTTCTGCATACCGCAAGTTGTTAATTCTTGCGCTACCGATCACCACTGCTGGTAGTTCTTCCAGTTTCCGTAATATCCATTCATTATATAAATTGAACAGGTCTGGCGAAAGAACACAACCTTGCCGCGCACCTTTTCTGATTTCAACAAATTCATCCACATCGTTGCCAACTCTGATTGCTGCCGTCTGGTTCCAATACAGGTTTCACATGATTCTCAGATCTTTTCCGTCAATGTTAATTTCACTTAAGATGTTTATCAGGTTCTCATACTTTACGGTATCAAAGACCTTGGTATAATCAATAAAACACATATACAAGTCTTGTTTCATTTCAATAGCCCTCTCTGATAGCATCCCGAGCATGAAAATTGCATTCCTGGTTCCACAGTCTTCAACAAGATCACAATGCAACTTTTATAATTGTGGTTTGATTTTATTCCTTGCTCTCTTCAGTAGTACTTTATCAAGATCTTCACTACGTGGCTCATCAACCTTATTGTCCTGTGCAGCTCACAATTAAGTTACTTCGTGATTAACCCTTGCCGCCTTTGAAGATAGAACGATAGGGGATTAGCATTGTCAGGTTTCCAGATGCAGTGCGATCAGGACCCAGGAATACAATTGGTGATCAAAGGCGCTAACCGCTCTTATACTGAGACTACTTTAGTAGAAAGACTACTTGAATGACAGGGGTTTCATTAAATAGACAAGTATAAAGTATAAGTGTACAGTACGGTCTCCTTAAATTTCGAAACAAGTAAAGGAGACGAAACATCTCTTTCAATTAGTGATACCAAGTGTTTGTTGCTAAAAAGTGTGGCGTATAAAAGCTTAACGTGTATAGTTACCAAGGAAACTCCTTGTGCAAGACACCATATATTGATTGATGTCATACAGATTAGCATTGTTGACATAACTAGTGTCCCATTAAGTGTGTAATCACAAATTCCTGAGAGTTATGGGTCACTCAATATTGATTACTTAATGTCTTTTAGTTTGGAATGATGATGTAATGGATAAATTTAACTTGTAAAAATTATGAAAACAAGAGAGTGATTTATTTGTGTTCAGAAGAAGAAAGACAGACGCACCTCGCTGTTAGGTGTTGAGTGTAACCATCGTCTCTTTACTCCTGGGTTGCTGTTATATCGCTACGCGCCTTGCATTGCGGATACTATAAAACTGTCTGCTCATATTTTTTATATCTTTTTAAGAGAGTACGTTAAAACACGGTAGAAAACATATCAAAGAATAAAAGTGCGTAAAAGTAAATCGTCATTTATTGACATTTTTCTTCTGCAGTTCAATTCATTTTTTCCCCTTCTTGTAACTTCCTTTTTCTTTGGATCATGAAATTCTGGAAATCCATGTGGGTTTCAAAAGGCCACTTAATTAAAATGTTCTTGAAGTAGCTTCACGCTGTCTCACACTGGTCTCACACTGGTTTCTTTAAAGAGAATTACTTAAGTCATTAACTTAATTAGCACTGAGTTTACTTAATTTTAGTATCCGTCTCTGTAGTTTCCATTTTAAAAGAGCTATTATACTGCACCACCTATCCCAATTATAAACGTGTTTGCATCATTTGTTTACTCAAAGTCTTAAATAAAACTGAAAATCCCAAAAGAACTCTTAACATTGGACACCCGTCCAACGATAAAATCCGCACATCCCGAAAAAGCAAGCCAATTGGGCAGAAAAACCGCTCAACTGCCGACCCTGTTGAAAGCTGTTTACTTTCATTAATCATTAACTGGCGTTTCGTGTGTCACGGTGTGCGTTCACTGTCTCATGAACCTTGCGATCAATATCTGAATACTCCACTTTCGAGAGTGAGTCAAATATTTTTTGCACACTCATCAGCTTTATGGAATTTTTCGCACCCCAATAACTACTGTTGCCCTTTGACCTCCTTGATGGCTTTAACATGTCCTCGACATTCTTGTGAAGAAAATGCTGTAAATACAATAACTTCCTTAGTGTTGGCTCGATTAGACAAGTGCTCGACTTCTCATGATTTAAATTATGTGAAAGTGATCACAAATTGCAAGAAAGCTGGTATTAAAAGTATGATTGGATTAAATAGCCATTTAAAAAAAATGGCTGCAATTTGTTTTCAGCGTTGCCTATTTGGTGCCAGTTTTGAGTTATTTTTGGGTGTACAATCCTTTTTCACTCTTACCGCAGTTACTGTCTGAATCTTTTATTCCTTATTTAATTTCAGGGCTAGTCTCACTAGCCTCGTAATCGTTAAATCACATGTCAAAATTTTTCACATGAAATAAATAACCATAAGTCAGGATTGTAAGAGAATCTCGTGAAATAAACAATTAATTATCCTTGTTTTCATGGCAACTGTCATCTGTCTCGCTTTTGTCACGTGGAGGTTCTTTTGGATGCATATTTTGTTGAACGTAGAATATTTCATCTAAAAATTCGATGAATTGCAAAGATTTGATGAAGTCCAATAATTTTCAAGCATGAACTTAACGTAAATGAATTATACTGAATTAGATTTCGGAATAATTATCAGGTGATAAAGTTCTTTTACATTTGGTATATATATATTTATACCAAATGTGCTTTATCCATTCCAGACATTGGCGACCATGGTTCTCCACAGAATCCTATCTCTCATCATATGCAGCAGATCTCCAGCTTTTACCTTTTTCTTCTCACTTGCTGATATTCATTGTTTAATATGGCACTTGAGACTTCCCAAGTATGTTAATCTTTTTCTTCCTCTGCTTCTTTTGCCTTGACGACTTGTAAGGGTAAGATTTTCTAGTCCTTCCTTTCTCATGATATGTCCGATAAGCCACTTCTGCCTTTCACGGATTGTTTTTATCAGACACCTTTCTGGTCCAACTTCCCTCAAAATGCCCCATTTGTCCGATGGGCTACCCATGATATTCTTATCATTCTCCTGCAAAACTACATTTCAACAGCTTCTAGATTCCTTTGCATTGGTAGTGATATTGTCCAGCACTCACAATCATTTAAGAGAGTAGATGTTACAAGGTGTTATCTTACAAATACTGTTCAATTTATATATATAATTCGTACAGCATTTGCAAGAAATTGACCAGAAGTGGGAAAAAATACCAATAAACAATGTTGGAAAGCAATGCAATGCATCATAACCATGAGACCTCCAATCTATTTGACTTTTTGGGGTAATGCAAACATTTGAATCGTCAAACAAGTGTAATATGTGTAATCAAGCAGAGGATAAGACTTGATGATGCCCGTTTAACTAACCTCGTGCGGGCATCACTTGCAGGTCCAATTTCCCTTTTTAAAGTGATAATTTAATATTGGATGTCTTGTTCTTTAATAACTGGGTGTGTTGATAAAGGGTGGTTAAGAAACTGGGGAAAAGCCAGGGGGAAAACAAGAAGCTTTGTAAAACGTGAATTCAAGAATACATCAGCTGAGAAAAGAGAAACCAATTCTCGTTGTCTTAAGTACCAATTAACGCTCCGTTATTGGAAGCTGAAACATCAAAGAGAAAAGAGAGATGGGGAAAGGCAGTAGAAAGCCATATTCTTTAAATCGTTTTTGACGCATCACACCATCTTGGTTTACAAAATAAGGCACAACGTGGTGATGATAAATCATCTTTTTCGGTTTCTGGAGGGGATAAAATTTCTTACTAATTGTCATAAGGCCTTACAGAATTGGCTTGATAGTCTTCCAGAAAATGTTACCTGGCTTAGGCATGACATTCAGACTGAAATGTCAGAGATCATTTCAAAAATAAAAACTGACACTAAAAAGGAACAAATTCATAAAGAGTGAATTTTATTCAGTGGAATGCGAAAGAGTTAAAGGACATAAAGCCGCATATATGTTCATTGTAATTTGAAATCTTTATGAGAATGTAATAAACAAGCGCTGAAGCACGTGGACAGTAAACAACGCTAGTTTCTTTCTGATGCGCAAGTTAAACAATGAAGGGAAATGTCCATTCCATGAAAAAATATGAAGGGGAAATGGGGCAAAAGTTTATAAGTATTAGGGGGGAAAGACTTTTAACAAGCTGAGACTTTGTGTAGAGTAACTCTATCACTTGCTAGTCTGTCACAAAATATGCCCCATGGATCTCATATGTGATATCTCAGTTCCAGACCCTTTTAATAATACCCTTTTAATAAAATGTAGGCAAAAATCAGAAGTCTGTAACTGTAAACAAATTATACTTGACTGAAAAAAATGATGCTGATTAATATTTTATTGAAAAGTAAGCACAGGAAACCAAGAGGAAAAGAGTTATTGCTATTGAATCTTGGCATATTTACTGAAAGCTTCCAGAAAGGTTGTACTATTGAGAAGCCACTTGACAGGCTCTCTTTAGATAATTCTACAATCAAATGCAAAGATTTACTAAAACTAACATTTTAACTTGAGCATCCCAGAAAAGGGAAAGGAACTACTGCTCAGTTTGACAACCAAGTCATGTTCACGCTACTAATTAGTGCTGTGGACGGAATGGACTCGTTAGAACCAGTTTTTGATTACGAACTTACACCAGAGCCAATGGTTTCTTCAAGGAAGGTATGACGACCTGGCCCGGGAAACTCTCTCTGCGAAAAGTGCTATTTGCAGATGCACTTGCATTTGCACCAGATAAAATAGGCTCATTACGAATATATGTCATTGATGGTGGTGCTCTTCTTCATAGAGCAATAGAGCGTAAAATGCATAAAGATCAAGGAAATTCCAAGCACCTACTTAAACTGCATCACCAGGCATTACCATTATCCAGCGAAAGTAGTTAAAGAATACGAAGGAGCTACCAAAAAGAGTCATGAATATCAGCGAAGATATTTTGTACCCTTAAATGCATTTCTGGGCATTCAAGAACATAACGAAGTGCTTAAAACTTAGGAGCGTTACTTGAGATTAGAAGAGAATACGGTAGAGTTGATAAAGTTTCAGATCCATGAGTCAAAGTTATCAAATGCTCAGGTGATGCATAGAGTGAAATTGTAAGAAAGGCAATTAGATGTGCACTTGTTGTTGCTGATGATATCAACATAGGCTTAATATTGCTGTACTACTGGCAGGAATGGATGAGTGGCATCATTTTGTGGGTACATTCAAGCAGAGCCTACAGTATAAGAAGGTCATAAACTGACGTTAAAGATATAAATGATCACTTGCTGTTTTTTGTATGCCTGGTCAGACTCTGGCACGACTTCGCCTATCTTTAGCACAAAAAAAGTTTGATTAACACTCTGCAATACTCTCTATCATTGCTGGACATCTCGAGGGATATAACGAACCCTGACACACCACAATGGAATGCTTCTATTACATTTAAGTTGTTTTATGGTAGAAAAATAGATCAAACCTTGACAAAAATGAGGTAAGAATAATTCCTTCTTAATTGTTTTCCTACAACTTTATGGTAATTCATTGAACTTCACTTTCGAAACTGATTTTCTAAATTATGTCGTATTTCATCCTATGGTCAACATCTTGAATTGGTGTTCTCAAGAGTGTTCTTAAATTATATTGGTGTTTTCAAGAGTTCAGTAGAGCACATCATTATATAAGGACTACTATATTTCTATCTTAAGTTATAACAAGTACACGGACATGTCATCTCGGGTTTGTAAATCCTTGAAAAAGTTGCTGCCAACCCAGACAGCCTCTCACTTCCATGGATTTCGCATTTATTACCACGTTTTGCAATGGTCATTGTCTGATTGTGAATTTCATCTTCAAGTACTGAACTTGGGATGGATGCACAATGAAAGTATCCTGATAACAACAGCTACCGATATGGACTTTGCTCCACCTTTATTTTGAAAGATGGTATTACATGCAATTCCAACGCTTCAACTAAGAACCAAGAAGCACAAAAGATTTCAGATGGTGCAAGTATGGGATGTCATACTTATTATCATGTGGCAGATGCCGAGGAGAAAAATGCACAAATTATGATTTAAGTCTTACTGTTTCAGTAAAACAACACTCAAATGACCAGATAGCTATGATGGTTTTATCAGAAAAGAAACGCTGTTAGCTATGTTATATTGAATTAAATATTTCAGTTTAAAGGAAGATGACTGGTTTAGACCTTATAGATGATCTGATGTGTCTTTTGCATATTGCCATACTTTTGCATATCTTGTACAGAAATAAGATCATTTATGCACAGGACGTTTTATGCACCAGGTTAAAAAAATGGTAAATGGGATGTTACTGATATATGAAATTCTTTTCCTTATTAGCTTCAGGATGCTGTCATACCATACGATGTATGAATAAAAGCTTTAATATTTCTTTTATTACTTCAGAATTCCATTCCAAATGCCAGAGAAGAAGAAAAGCTAGATATTGTCAGTATCGATAAGAAAGAAGAGTTCGAGGATAGAACACTCCACAATATTTTTTTTGTATTTGGTGTCCTTCTGAAATACATTGTGTGTCGATTTCTCACTTATGTTATTTTTATTCATTTTATTTTATTATAATATTGTGAAGAAAATATAATGTAACATTTCAAACGCTTCTTTCTGTTGATTTTCAGTGCCAGGCCCTGAAGGAAAAATTAACTAGCATAAAGAAATTCTTCCACATTCAGTATAACATGTCTGAATTTGAAGACTTAATTTTTGCCAAAGTTTGAGTCGTGCCCATAAAAGGGCCTGGAATTGAGCTTGTCCACATGGAATCTATTTGGGCATTTTTGAATATTTTTAGCTTGTTAAAATATTTTCCTTGAAAAACAACAAATTTGAGATCCCAGGGCTGGAATAAAAGGATTAGATGGTTATTTTGCTCACAAAGTCAGCCTTGTCCTTGCAAAAGTGTCAGAAATAATTCAACCTGTGGAATATTTTATTAACATAATTGGTACTTTTTACAAAGAATCAAAGGATTTCCCCCCAAAATGCAGGATGGCTACAAAAACTACCAAAAGGCATACAATATTACTGAAGGAAGAACAACTTCAATCAGTGTCAAACAGAAGCTTCACAGCAAGAGAAGATAACGTGGCAACAACACACAATACTCAACAGCCGATAATGACTACTCTCCAAGAGCTAAAAGGCGATTATAATGTGTTTCGGGGGCCCTGAGAAGAATATTATATTTTGTATTTATGTTCAAGTTAATTATCTTGAAAGAATGTCTAATGCTCATAAGATATGCATCTGAGTATTTGCAACAAGAATGTATGGAAATGGTTACGGCAGCCAAGGTTACAATCCCACTCACTGCTTTTATTCGATTTTACATATAACTTTGATGCTATTGCTCTGTTTTAAAAAATCTAAAGGATTCATGAAGCTTAACAGATATGCAAATGAGTTGTTTAGGGATGATTCTCTTCCATGAAATTTTATATAGGCGTCAAGAAGGTTGAACAGGGTGGTTTGTAAAAGTATGCTGTACATTGAATTAAATATTCTTGGAAATAAAAACACATTACAATTGGGGGGACTCCGGGAGAGGCTTAGAGAGTAGACGCCACTTAATTCAGATAGATCGGGCTAGTAATGACAGACGTAACTTCCACTCTAGTCTTACGAATGGCATCTGCTGACATAAGTTGTTTCAACCCAGTTTGTGTTGCTTTTGTCAATCTAAACCAAGGTAATGTTAGATTGTCTGGAGTTTACCCTGGCACATCTAGTCAAGCTATGCAGACCGTTTTAATGGAGAGAACTCACTGTTGATTGAAGGAAAATTTTCTTTTAGTCAAGCTATTGGTTTGGTTTCGTTTCGTTTGGTTTGATTTGGTTTGATGATACTACAAGTACAACACAAATTATGGTGACACATCCAGGTTTGTACTTCTGAAATCAGTAGGTGCCTAGTCACACTTTGTGAAATCACCTTTACTGAGATGAAAGATCTAGAAGACTGCTGACTGCTGCCTTGCATATATCCTTATGATGCTTTTAATATCTAGGTCAATGTTCGTGTGTTCAAACATCAGAATCAGAGCATTGAATCTGTCTTCCCCCATTTCACTGCACAACCTCTGCCTGGTGAAACAAGGAGAGAGTTCTCTCTTTCTACTGTTGCAGGGGAGACAGCACTCAATCAAAAGAGGCCCAGAACCTTGACGACATTCTGAAATATTGCTTTGCAAGATGAAGGATGCTACAAAGTCATCTGAAGAATGTCTAGAGGGTACAAAGCTTTACTCTACAGTTTGTGTTCGTGTCTCGGCTACAGCGTCTCTGCCCAGTAGCGGGCACATGATATTGCCGATGGCGTAGGCTCCTCTAAATCAACGAAAGTTGCAATTTGGGGCGTCTGGACATTGCAGGATGTGGGCCATAGTCTGTGTGGCGCTACAGCTGCAGATGTCAGATGTTGATAATCTCATTCGTTTCATGAGAGATTTGCATTTACCAGAAACAGTACGTTGCCGGTTTAGACTGCGCCACATTGACCACCCAAGATTGTGACCAGTAGCAAGTTATTCTTTGGGTACTACACCTCTGCTCTCAAAAGCTGTTGAGTTTGGTGATTCATCCCATAGTGCTTTCCACATGGTTTCTCGTTGAGATTGAGAAGATGATATATTTTTATCTGGTATGGACAGGAAGTCTTGACTTCAGTCGAGTTAGAGGTGGACCATGGTTATACAACGGGTGACGCTCATTAGTGATTTGCATTACTCGTTCCTGATTACAGAGGGATGTTTTTCTCACATGTGGTGGGGATTTGCCTGACAGACTATTCAGATTATGGACTGGTGTGGATCGTATTGTCCCTGACATTATTCTACAAGTGTTATTGAGGAAAATATCCACTTACTTAACATGTGTTGACGTCCCCAGGTGGAGCATACATACTCCCCGACTGAAAACCATAAGGCAAGAGCTGTGGTGCACAGATATTTGGGCTAGTATTTCAGCTTTCCGGTCAGAAAATCCTTCGATATTAAAGGAGAGTATGGAGCACGCAGGTTCTGAAAAGAACCCATAGTTTTGATGACGTGCTACACTGATTCTTTTGTGACTTTCAGGGAGCCGCTTTCTCCTCAAGCAAGTCCGTCGAAGAGGTCAGATCACTATGAAAGGCACCATGGACTTTGTTTATGTCTTACTTTTACCTTCCTTCTCATTTTAAAAATCATCTATGTTGGTTTAACTAAACCAATGATTAATTACTAGATGAAATTGGTAAGAGTAAGATAGAATAGGAGGAAACTATATCAAGTTTATTTTAATCAATATCCATCCTTTGCCAAATTAGAATCTTTTACGAATAATGCTCCTAATAGACACCTTGACAAATATATATAATATTATATTAACTATTTAGAAAACAATTGCTACATCACACACGCTGCCTAACTCAAGAGGTGGTAAGATGATAAACCCTCGGCCTCTCGACAAGGAGATGAACAAGTTTAGAATCACCAGCTTTGATGTTGAAGGCCTGTCAGCAACAAAAGTAGATCTGCTTGGCAACCTAAGGGCCAATATGCTCTCCAAGATAAAAACTCACAAAGATCAAATCTGCCTACAATACCTGGCATAAACTCAATTGATCCCACTAAAAGCCAATCCATCAAAATGCAATATATTTCAGTGAGACATACACCATTAAAAAAAGTAAAGATTGATCCGAAGAAGGACTGGAGATCCTGCAAATGGACGCTGTACACTTAAACATCGTTTTAGTCTACAAACCTCCACCTATTCTTTTCTCATTCCCCAGATCAACTTCTCTGGCAATACGCCTTGTCTCGTGCTTGGCGACTTAGTCATAACAGTGTTTGAGGTTTACCGACCATGACAGAGAAGCAGTAGAGGAATAGGCACATGCTAATCATCACTCAATCCTTTACGATGCAAAAGATGACATCACATTTCAAAGTGTCTGATCGAGGAGAGGATACAGCCCGGACATGGAATTTATTTGGGCTAAATACCATCAATATTGTAGTAGTAGTAATAGTAGTAGTAGAAGTTGTTGTAATAGTAGTTGTAGAAGTGATCATAGTGGTAGTGGTACTTGTTGATGTTGTTGATGTGAGTGTCGGATTGAGGGTTTCGTAGGTTCCTAAATTTGCTTGTTCAATAGTGCAAACGAGCGTTGTCTTCCTCAGGTAGGGGTTCGGAGAGGCGTTGTGAGGTCAGCAACGAACATCTCAAAAGTACGTCATATTCTGTACTATTCTTCTCTTTTANTAGTAGTAGAAGTTGTTGTAATAGTAGTTGTAGAAGTGATCATAGTGGTAGTGGTACTTGTTGATGTTGTTGATGTGAGTGTCGGATTGAGGGTTTCGTAGGTTCCTAAATTTGCTTGTTCAATAGTGCAAACGAGCGTTGTCTTCCTCAGGTAGGGGTTCGGAGAGGCGTTGTGAGGTCAGCAACGAACATCTCAAAAGTACGTCATATTCTGTACTATTCTTCTCTTTTACAGATATCTTGAGTTAAAATGGCTGTTGGGCAAAAAAAATGCTTCAGGCAGATCATCAAAGAGGAAAAAGGAGAAAATAATCCAAAAACTGAAGGGATCTGTACGGAAAACAAAAAAAGAAATATCGAAGAGGACAGCTCTACCTGATTTAAATTTAGGAGCTCAACAAAATACCAGTGGAATTGATGCTACCAATAAAGAAAGATCCTAAACAAGTCAGGAATTGTCGAGAAAAAGAGCAGATATCAGGACATGGCAAAGAAAACCATGTACCTTCAGTATAAACTGAACTCACTTTTCCATAACTAAAGCACAATTATGATAAATACAAAGGTTTTAGAATGTAATTGCTGATTTGAAGGAATGAAAAAACACTCTCTAGCCAACGTCCATCACAAAACCTAAACGTAGATTTTATTTCAAGAGGCAGACAATGTGAGGGGGAAAAGGTATCCAAGACATAGACTTTTTTCAAAAACTACCAAATGGTAAAACTGTGACAGGAGACTGATTGACTAATTTATCACTCATAAAAAGTTCTTTTGTTATTTTCTTCTTTTACTTTCCGCTTCTCACAGTTCATGTGTCGCCACAGTGAATTTTCTTTCTTCACAGGGTACGATTCAATGCGCTTTCGCACTCTGCCTCCATCGTTTGCATATCTTCCTTCCCACAATTGTACCATCTTCTTCTCTGTCTTCCTCTCCGTTTCTTAATGGGTACCCTCATCCCCAAAACTCTGCGTCCAACATTCTATTTGTCTCCCTTCTCCACATGCTAAAACCGGCTCAACCTGACCTCACTTAACTTTCCTAAGATTTCTCTAGCCCCATAACCTCTCTGATCATCTCGTTCCTGATCATATCCCGTCTGGTCACTCCCAGTAACCATCGCAGCATGTAGAACTCAGCAACATTCATTTTGCTTTCCAGGCTGCTAGTCACTGGTACCATTTCCATCTCATACATTAAGCGAAGACTGACCACGGACTTGTACACTTTTCCCTTGATCAAGGCTGATGCTCTTCAGTTGCAAAGCACTCCAATCACTTTCTTCCAACTACATTATCTGGACTATATTTTCTTTCCCACCTCTCTATCATTCCCAACACCACACTGTATCGCTGAGCCAAGGTATATGAACTCCTTTATCTAAAGAACTTTATCTTCACCAATTTTGTTGGGGGTGTCTCTACTTTCTTGTTGGTACGACCTGTTCAGTCTATGATCTACTGACCTTGGTTTTTTCCCTCTGCACACCTGACCACAGTCTCACAATCTATGTACAGTACATATCATCTAACCATCTGACATGATTTTCAGACACGGCATTTCCTCCCATGCACTACCAGGCTTTCTCGGACCTTGATACACGACCATATGGCTTCTCTAGATCAATGAAAATACAATGCAGCTCTTTCTACCCTTTATGATACTGCTCAGTCATCATACGCAAACAAAAAAATACATCTATTGTGCTTCTCTCGGTAAAAAAGCCAAACTGCCCTTTTCTGATTTCTATTGACCATCTTATCCTAGCATTAAGAATCATTTCCTAAAACTTCATTGTGTGACAAAGCCACTTTATGCTCTTGTAGTTAGAGCAACACTGCATGTCACCCTTGTTTTTAATAGGTGGGTACGAAGATGCTCCTTCTCCAATCGTCTGTCATTTTCCCTGTCATCAATAATCTTGTTGAATAAGATTGAGACTAAAGTGGTAGCGCTATCATCAAGGCATTTTTGCACTTAAAATGGGATCTTGTCTACTGCCTTCCCCGTTCTTCATTCAATCAAGAGCTCTTATTATATTTGTAAGATATTCAATCAACAAATATCAGAGGTACAATTTAGAAAAGGAATTGGATGATTGGAAGTAAGCTGGCAATAAAATAATCTCTTATAACATGCCATATGAAATTATTTCATCCCTCTCTGCTAAGTTTGTTTTCAAACCTATTGGGGAATAGAGTTTTTAGATTTATTTAGGAGGGTGAAAAATCACAACCTTATTGGGTGGAGGTACTGAGTTGAGTTGGGTTTTAACACAGGGATTTAAACAATGGGCCATTTCCTGGAATGTCTAGACCTACTAGTTCAACTGGAGATATTGTGAAAAGATTCCTTTGATTCATTGCAATGTAAAGTCATCATGGCCAGTACTTGTTTGATGTGTTGCAAGATAAATTAGGGGCATATGGTATTGACATCAAAGTTTTCAGAGCCAGCCCTTCGATAATATGGCTTACATCAGTGATATCTATTCAGGTTTGCACGCTACGTTTAAGCAGTAATCCATTAACCCATTGCAGAATAGATACCATGGTCAGCACCCAGTCTGAGTCTGGTTGCGGCAACCGTTGTTGGGTTTTATCTAGGCGCTGTAAACTTTGCGATGCTACAAAATTTCTCGTTACACATTATAAAGACATTTGTCATGCGCTCGTGAATGACCGTCAGCAGTTTGAGACGCGAAGCGTTTAAAAAAGAAATGAGGCTAGTAAGAATTGGCAGTGATATGCGTCATATGGAACATATTCTACAAAAAATAAAAATCCTCAGCAAGGGACTGTAAAAATTATTTTTTAAATTTGTACTGTGAAGAAACTCCATGACGGTCTGATTGCACACTCATGAGAAATTTGATGAATTCGAGGCAAAAGCTCATAACATGACTGCATCCGAATATTGAAAAATAAGGTTAGGATCAGGTAGATACGCTAGCGCCAGATTTTGAATATAAATTCCCATTATTGTTAAGTTGCTGGTCAAAATTTGGAAGCAAAGCGCAGTACTTGAAATGCTCAATGCGTGGTTTTAAAAAAATCCTGTTTTTCATTTCGGATATTAATCTTTTCATGTTGAGCACATTGTGCGACAGGTTAGAAAGTCGACACTATTTTAATGAAAGCATTTGCATTTAAAACTTACTTGTTCGTAAATGTAATGATTCTGTGTCTAAAAACAAGTTCAACATTTCATTTATATATTCTGCAGATAGTTAAAAAGATACTTTGGTGATGGGTTATTTGTTGGATAGATAGAGTTTGTAAGCATTGTACAATGTCTACTTTGAAAAGTGGTAAATGCTGTGTAGAAATTTGATCTTCATATCCTCAATTGAACAATAAGTTTTTGGTACTCTTCTTTTAAAGCTATGAAAGGATGGAAAGATCGAAGGAAACACCAAGAAACAGCTCTCTATCTTGCAGTTGAATGCGGACGGATGCAACACTAAATTCCTAGAACTGCAAGACGGAGTACTGTCAGAGGACATCGACATATGCCTCCTACAAGAAACAAAGCTCCTATCCCATATGAAATCGCCTAAGGTACAAGGTCACAAGCCAATACAATGATCTGACAGAAGAGGAAATCTACGGCGGCATTATCACGTACGTCAAGGAGTTGCTGACATTTGTAACGGGCCCAATATCTTCGACGAAAGTAACGGATGTAACTACTTTCCGAACGCTACCAGGAAAAAGATGCTGGATATCCATATGTAACGTCTTTTCTCGCCCCATCAGCAGCACAGGCCAGATCATCGCCTTCAAACCTGGAAAGATCCCACGACCAGAGGAAAGCCTAATCACTGGCGATCTGAATGGGGACTCGTATCTGTGTGACAACATCAAACCACCGGACTCCCGGGGCGAGGAATTGGATGATTGAGAAAGACGTCTCCGTCTAAAACGACACCAGTCCTAGGAGGATCACCCGAGCTACTGGATGCCTAAGTTTCCCTGACATAACCTTAATTTGCAAGAAGTGGCTAGACAAATGTTCATGGAAGGCTGGTGATCAACTAGGCAACTCAAACCACCTACCCATCAAGATCACCTTTAACACCAACACCATTCACCATACAGTATTGGGAAGTAAACCAAGATGGAAACGCAAGTGGTCGAGTGGTCCGATTTTAGAGAGGCAGTGGAAGAAAAAGTGCGAGCCGAAATAGAAGAAACAGATCTAAAGAAAAGCATCACCAACTTCAGCAGATTCCTTAGAGAGGCAGCTAAAACCCACGTGGGACATCTGATTGAACGTTGTCTAGACACGAACACCCTAAATGAAGCCTTGGTCCACAGAGGCAAAGTGATCACATTTAACGAGAAGAAAGCAGCGATCTTTATGCAACACTATGCTTCCGTCAGTAGACACAAGTTTTCGAAAGAAGAGAGAGGAGTTAACTGCTAACTGAAAAGGAGCCTTAATGTACCAACTGGAGCCGACACCTACAGCAGAGACCTCACCCTCTCGAAACTGAAGAAGACAATTAGCAAAATGCAAATGAAGGGAGCGCAAGGACCAAATGAAATCCCACCTTCATTCCTTAAAGAATGCGGCACGATTGCTTTGGAGGAATTGTCCAGGATCTTCAACCTCTCCTTCAGGACAGGTAACGTTCCTCAGATTTGGCGCATTGCAATCATTTTCTCCCTTCCAAAGGGAGGAAAGGCTGCAAAGGAGCTTGCCTTTATCCGCTGAATAAGCCTAACCTCATGCATCGCAACGTTACTCGGAAGAATGATTGCTGGGAGATTCTATCACTTTGCAGAAACGAAGGGTATCTTCAACCACCAATAATCCGGCTTCCGCAAGGGATGAGTGTGTTAATACTAGAATCATTCAAGCCATCAAGATGGCTTCAACGAGAAACCAATGAAAAGATCCGGTCTAGTGGTACTGGACGTCAGTAAAGCCTACGACACCGTCTGGCGGAAGAAGGTCCTACCCTTCATTATCAATAAGGGTATCCGCATTGGAATAATTTATTGGCTATACCGCTTC
Organism: Morbakka virulenta; assembly: GCA_003991215.1. Taxonomy (NCBI): domain Eukaryota; kingdom Metazoa; phylum Cnidaria; class Cubozoa; order Carybdeida; family Carukiidae; genus Morbakka; species Morbakka virulenta. The sequence goes on from RDPX01000363.1 coordinate 555,273, forward strand.
CTTGAGAACATGCAAGGTAAAGTAAAATTCAATGGAAAGGAGAGCAAGTTTCGCACAGCCCGTCAAGGTCTATCGCAAAACTCGGTGCTTTCTATAATCATGTCCTTGTTTTACATTAATGAGCTTGTAGAGGTCCTTCCTGATGACACCTTGAACGCCTTATTTGCATATGATGTATTCATTCTTTCCACCTGCAAATCGAATGAACTGGCCAAAACAAACGCTTAAAGATTAGTCGAACTTTTTGTTGAGTGGGCTAAGGAATGGAAACTCTCTCTGAATGCTAGCAAAAGCGAAGCTGCATTTTTCAACACCTGGGATACTCGCAAAAGCACCTGGCTAGCAACTATCAAGATTGACAGAGTAGCCATAAAGCAAGTGCGAAATCCGAGACTGGGAGTAATCTTAGACCAGAAGCTCAATTTTGGTCCACACATAGACTTCCTGAGGGGAAATATTGCAACCAAACAAAAGATGATCGGGGCTGTGACGAATACGGAATGGGACTGGCACAAGAGGTAGCTCATGAAGATATATCATGTAAACATGTAAACAGCATTGTCGTGTATGCGGGATTTGCCTGGATGCCTTCAGCAGCAAAAACACACATGGACTGCCTTGATAGAGCAGTTAACAAAATACTGAGGCTCATCACAGGTCAGCATCTTGCGACACCAACAGATGCCCTACGAACAGAATGTGGCCTACCAAGCACAGCGACTCAATCCCGGTGACTGATTGTCAAAGCTGCAGTGAAAGCTGTCCGCCTCCCCGCAGATCACCCACGGAGACCTTCGAAGGACCAACCAACTTGAGAAGAAAACAGTCAAACTGGGGAGCAAAACCTAAAATCTTAAGCCGAGAACTACCATGTGTCCTCCAGTAAAGAACTGACCTTGTATTCTTTATTCACGCATCATGGTTGGAGGCAAGCAACCTCGCCATTCACACCACCCTGGACGGAGAAGCAAGCCCTTAGGATAGCAACCAAGTGAAGAGAGAGGCCGCACAACGATGCATCAAGGAAGCGAATGCCGATGCCACACTTTTTATGGATGATTCAGTGTTAGGAGGCACCACAGAGGGCGGATCAGGAGTCGTAATCACAAGAGGTGAACCTGAATACCCTGAAGTCCTGGAAACTCTAACGTCAAGAGGAGATGCTTTCACCTGCTCACATGAAGAAGTGGAGATGATGAAAACAGAGGCGAACTGAATCAAAGACCAAGACAACTCTAACCTTAGCGTGAGAATATGCACTGATAGCCAGTCTCTAGGCGTCGCTCTGAGAAATTATAATTGTGAAACGGATTAAATCAGATACCTTTTGAGAAAGCACACCGGACCCGTTGTCATTCAGTGGATTCCAGGTCACTCAGAGATACCAGATAACGACCTTACTGCCACAGCCGCAAAAGAAGAAACCAAACTGGAAACTCCAAGATGCACCAGTTTGTTTAGAAGTGCATCCATGCTAACCAAGGATACCTTCAAAACATCCATCGACCATCCCAGGATCAAGCAAACATACAAGTACTACTCAACCGCAAAACGGGAGGCACTATCACAAAGAATCAGATCATGCTCGCCCAGTTGAGAAGCAGGAAAACATAAAGACCTTAGGTCGTTCCAACACAACCGGATGAGCTTATCCCAGCAACATGCTCGGGTTGTGACTCGGGAGAAGAACGAACAGTGAAACACTGAACAATCAGTGATGCTTAAGAACATCAGTGGGGAAAAGTGAAGTTTTCTACGAAGAGAAGGAGGAAGAGCTGGGGCTTCTGACAACGTACCCTACCAAGTCAATCGCCCTGGCAAAGAGGACACTCCTTGGGTACGGATAAAGCCCTCATCCTACCGGTACACACACACACACCAACAACAACAGATCCTTTTCCTTTGTGGCCAATGTACATAAAATATCAAGGCTTAGACTCTAAACACTTTCTTCCTGTAATAAAAGCACCATAAACCAAATTGTCTTTGCTGATTTACAAGTATTTTAGAAACAAAATAAACAGTCATTCCATTATTTTCAAAATTTGAACTTTTCTCATCACGTATAATCGAATCGTAACAAGTTTAACACATATTTTATGAACTAGTACTTCCTGGTTAAAGGAATTTTATCTCTCCTAAGGTACAAGGTCTCTCTGTTAATGAGTTTTCAGCAAAGTTGAAGTGATGAGTATTCAATGTAGAGTGGACGATTTACTACTAATATTATTGCTTCATTTGCTGCCCACAGTTAAAACTTTATTTTTATTACCATTCAGATATCTAGGAAAGTATTTTCATTCAGCCCCTTTGCAATGTTGATTATTTAAGTAGATTCTTATTTTAAATTACGAACGCCAGGCGTTTTATCATTACATTCTAATCAAATATTGATATGATTATTACACTACACGTAGAACTTCTACTACTGCTACTACTACTACTACTACTACTACTATTTCTTCTACAACTGTTACTTCTACTACTACTACTACTACTACTACTATTATTACTACTATTACTACTTCTACTACTGTTGGTGTTATTATTACTACTACATTTTCTCCTATAATGGTGAGAAACTCACATTGACTGTAATTATAATCATAACTATGAATATTATTGTGAATGCTACTTTGACCTTTATTATTACTGGTACTATTAGTATTTTTGGTGCCATAAATATTCTAGTACTGTTACTGATACCACTTTAATTAATTTTGTGCCTTTGGCTATTTATTACCACAATCTCTACCACACAAACTATTGGCGATTTTCCTTCATCAGATCACTTTTCTTCAACCATAGCTTTTACTTACGTGTGTCGTTCTTTCCCAAAGATCTCTATCGTTCTATATCACATTCCAATCAAATGCATACGGCTGAGTTGAACCCGACATCCCTTCATTATGACATGGTTCCATGCTCTTTTTGGACGTTACTCTGAAAACTGATACATCTGGTCTAATACAAGGAAAATCATTCAACTTTTGCTAATTTCGTCAATTGGCTCAATGTAAATAACCTGCATACAGGTTGCAAAGGTGTGACATTTCAGAGTGAAGACGGTAATTAGAGTCCCAGGGTTTTATATGGTTTATATGGTTTTAACTAGATTATATGTTATTCAGGAAAAAGTGGAGGAATAGTGTTTTAAATTCTAGGTCTTATTCATATTTTACTGTCACCTTTGACCACAGAGTGGTTAGCTTCTTTATAAAGCTAAGTCTTTGGTCATTAAAGAAGAGCAAACCCCACCCAATGAAATGTTTNCAACTTTTGCTAATTTCGTCAATTGGCTCAATGTAAATAACCTGCATACAGGTTGCAAAGGTGTGACATTTCAGAGTGAAGACGGTAATTAGAGTCCCAGGGTTTTATATGGTTTATATGGTTTTAACTAGATTATATGTTATTCAGGAAAAAGTGGAGGAATAGTGTTTTAAATTCTAGGTCTTATTCATATTTTACTGTCACCTTTGACCACAGAGTGGTTAGCTTCTTTATAAAGCTAAGTCTTTGGTCATTAAAGAAGAGCAAACCCCACCCAATGAAATGTTTTGACTGGAAAGATGTTTGTAAAAATAAGAAATTAGCAAAAGAATTCTCATTCAAGGTTTTCAACCGCTTCCAAGCTCTATCTGGCTTTGTTGACACAATAGATGAAAACCTTGAAGATATAAGTGCTCTTTTTTTCCACCGAAGAAACTCTACCAACCAAAAAGAAAAATACTGGCAAAAAATTCAGCAATCTTTTCAATGTTAGTGAAGCTAGGAAAAATGTTAAGAACAAATCAGCAAAATACAACCAACTACCAACAAAAGATTGAAAAAACTTCTAGACAAAGCCCCCCCAAAATTTAGATGATGCATACCCAAATGCTGAAGCCTCATACATTATGGGAAAAATCGACAATCTTGAAAAGCTTCATGTTAGGAATATGCATCATGAAGCGTGGAAAATCATCAAAGAACTTTCAGGAACCAGCTCAAAACCAACCACCAGAATAAAAGGAGATACTGCGAAAAATAAGTTTAACTGCTGGTTCAATCATTTTAACAATCTTTTGGGAAAACAAACAAAACTTTCAGAAAATTTTACACTACCAATGGTTGCGGTCTCTAAACCACTTAACATTACAACATCTAAATTTCTTACAAGGGGTTAAAAATAGTTTCCACCAACTCTTATTAAATATTTGTAACTTCTGCTTTGAAAATAAAGTATGCCCAGATGTTTGGCGAAAGTCACAAATTACACCTGTTCCCAAGAAAGGTGATCTGTCTCTACCTACCAACGATAGAGGTATATCTTTGTTGCATATTGCAGCAAAGATTTTTAATAAACTACTATTAAACCGGCTTATACCACATGTTGATCCACTTCTCCGAAAGAATCAAAATGTTTCTCGTTCTGGACGATCAACATTATGCCAAATTTTAACCTTACGCCGGATCATTAAGGAGATATCTTACTGCAATCGTGAACTAGCCCTAGTGTTCATTGATTTTAGTAAGGCCTTCGACTCCGTTGATAGATCTATGATGTTTAAAATACTCCAACTTTATGGTATTCCAGATGAAATAATAGATGCTATTAAGATCTTATAAATACTACAGCTACAGTTTTGAGTCCAGATGGAGAAACACCAGCCTTTGACATTTTAGCAGGCATTCCACAGGGTGATTCACTAGCACTATTTCTATTTATTGTAGATGTTGATTACATTCTAACAGTATCAATAGACACTATAAGTAAAAAAGGCCTTGAAATCATACCCTGAAAAAATTATCGTTATCCAGCTGTACACGTCACTGACACAGATTTTGCTGATGACATTGCTCTTATAATTTGGTCATTAGTAAATGCTCAAACTCTCTTATGCCTGGCTTTAAAGTCAGCAGCCAAAAGTGTTGGTCTACATCTTAATGAGTCAAAAACTGAATATATGAGCTTCAATCAGACAAATAATTAACCTTTTAAAAACTCTTTCTGGAACTAACTTAAAACTCAAAGATAATTACAAATACTTGGGTTCTTTTATTTCTTCTTCAGAAAAAGACTTTCTTGTTTGAAAAGGCATGGCATGGTCAGCGTGCAACAAACTGCATGAAATATGGACATCTGAACTTGACATTACCATCAAAGTCAAAATAATCCGGGCGCTCATTGAACCAATTCTGCTCTGTGGATCAGAGACTTGTACTCTATCTAAAAGAGAAGAAAAGCGTTTAGATGGGTGCTATACAAAACTACTTATGCGGGTTAAAAACCTATCTTGGAAAAAACATCGAATCAAGAGTCAAATTTATGGCAACCTTTCACCAGTGTCTAGTTTGGTCAAATCTAGAAAAGTACAATTTGCAGGCCATTGCCATAGAGCAACTTCAGAAGTGATTTCATCACTAATACTCTGGAAAACCCAATCCATCGGAAAGCGCTCTGGCAAATTGACTTTCCTAGATACCATTATAAGAGATACTGCCTTAGCAGGTCAAGACCTTGAAGCAGCTATGGAAGACCGAGACTACCGGAAGAAGGTTGTTCAATCCATCATCTCGACTGAGGTCGGACAGTGATGATGATGATGATGATGATGCCAGGGTTTTAATATGTGCTTTCAAATTGTGGTATTCAAATTGCTTGTATCTGGTAGCCTATGCAGCGTAAAGGTATCATACATAATCCTCACGGTCAGTGCAAGTATTGCCCTCTCATGTCATCACAGGTCCCGTCAAGGCATAAATAGAGATGCGATGGGATGTTAATTTCGAAGACTAGGGCCAGTTTTTGAAACTGCTTCCAAGTTCTGCAAGTGGACTTTTCAGCCATTCTCGAAGTTGCACTTTTACTGGTTATAAACGTATCTTATTTAAAAAACAAGGTATGTAAAATGCCAAAAATAGAAAAAGGCTGAAGAGAAAGATAAGCCGGCTACAAAAACATCGTATGGGCAACAATCTACTTAAAACTTGGTTTTGCCCACAAGTGAAGTAATTAAATGATATCAGATGTAATAATCCTTTGCTAATCATATTTCCTTTCCACTGATTAAAAAGAAGTGTCCTGTCTGGGGGCAAATTGATTGAAAAACCTGACATTAAGTACAAGAGTACAGTTCTAAAACCTATCCAGCATGGATCAGGAAACTTTGCCATTCGAATTGTCTGATGTTTCGTCTTTAATAATAAAATCGCAAAGCTGAAAAGATTACTGACACAATTAACCAGCCACAAAATAAATAATGCAAAAAAGATTATGGGATCTGTACAATTATAATGCTTAGAAAAGGAACCCATCTGTGTCTAAAATAAACTCCTGCGTAGTTTAATAAAATCCTGTTTTTCATTTTCGGATATCATTTTTGTCATGTTGAAGACAATTTGTGACAGTTAGAGAGTCAACAACAACAGCATTTTAGTGAAAGAATTTGCATTTGAAACTTGAGTGTTAGTGAATGTAATGATTCTGTGTCTAAAAATAAGTTCAACATTTCATTTATATATTCTGCAGATAATTAAAAAGATACTTCAGTGATGGGTTATTTGTTGGATAGATAGAGTTTGTAAGCATTGTACAATGTCTAATTTGAAAAGTGGTAAATGTTGTGTAGAAATTTGATCTTCATATCCTCAATTGAACACTAAGTTTTTGGTACTCTTCTTTTAAAGCTATAAAAGGCTGGATCTATTGTAAGAGTAGATACTGAATTTACAAAACTATTGAGATGAAAAGCCTTTTTTAAATAGAATTCAAATTGGGTCTTCTATGATGGGATCAATGCTATAAACAACTTTGGTAAAAAATCTTTTAAGTTCTTATACAGTCAAAATACAAACATGCCACATAAGCCGTTTCCTGAAATATATTTTCGAAAACACCCAAGTATGAATTTTTGCTTTCGGTTTGCTAAGATGGCCTTCTTTCGGCCTTCGCTGGAAAAACAATAGGTAAATTCAAACTCGGTGTTAAAGAGTTATGGAATCGTCCTCTCAAATGTTGTTAGATTATAAACACTTTTTTCCTGCAATAAAAACATCATAAACGAAATTATCCTCTGCTGTTCTACACGTATCTTAGAAACAAATTAAATAGTCATTCCATTATTTGAAATTTGAACCTTTCCCATCACATATAACCGAGTGTTAACAAGTTTGACACATATTTTAGCAACTAGTACTTCCTGGTTAAAGGAAATTTAAAGGTACAAGGTCCCTCTGTTAATGAGTTTTCAGCAAAGTTGTAGTGATAAGTATTCAATGTGCGCGATTTACTACACAGCTCAAATTGTATTCTGATTACCTTCCACACATCCAGTATAACATTTCTTTCGGCCCATTTTCAATGCTTATCATTCAAGTACATTGTTATTTAAAATAAAGAACACCAGGTGTTTTATCATTACGTTCTTATCAAATTTTAAGATGATTATTACTGTCACTACACGTAAAACTACTACTTTTACTATTACTACTACTACTACTACTACTACTACTACTACTACTTCTACTGCTGCTGGTATTATTATTACTGCTACAATTGTTACTTTAATGCTTGGAAATTCACATTGACAAATATTATGATCAGTAGTATGAATATCATTGTGACTTTTACTATGTCCTTTGCAGTGAACATTATTGTGAATACTACTATGACCTTTATTATTACTGGTACTATTACTATTATTGGTACCATAAAAATTCTACTACTATTACAATGACTGTTACTGATGCTGCTTTTTTTACTTTTGTGCCTATGGATGTCATTATCACATGCTGTATCACCCGAACTATTGGTGACTTACCTTCACTAGATCACTTCTTTTATCCATAACTTTAGCTTCAGCTTGTCGTTTTTTCCGAAAATCTCTAGCGATGTATATCCAATTCCGATCACGTATAGAGAGATGAGCCTCCCACAGAAGGACGACTTTCATTTCAATGTCAGATAAACTGATCTCAACATTCCTGGAGGGCAGAGAATTTGTGAAAGTAATATAACATGCCTTGAAAGGAAATCGTCGTTTTGCGGAAAATGTTTACCGATAGCTCGGGTGGTAGAATATGAGGTCATGATAACAAAGGTATTAGTTCGAATTCATTTCAGTGTATACACATTTTCCGCATTTTTATAATTCTAAATCCTCTTCATCTACATCTTTTCACTTTTATTGCTCTAGAAAAACTTCCTTAAGTATGATTAAAATATTTTTGTTTTCGGCACTCGATTTTGTTCTTTGAAGGTAAAATAACTTCTTTTTCTCCATTATCCGTAAATCTGATGTGTTGAATACTGCAACCAACAGATCGTTTAAACAATGGAGGAACTGGAAATTAACATGGGAGAAGATTCACTCTCATTACTTGTGTATTAAATTCCTTTTTTCCTCAGACTGTCCTCTTCCAAGGATATGTTTAGAATATTTCACCACGAAGAGATTATGTTTACAGTCTTAAAAGATTAAGTTAATAATGGAATTGAACTGGGAGCCTCTTAGTTTCTGTGCAGTTATACTATCTACTAAGCACAGCCTATAAAGAAACTCTGTTAATGCACACTGAGACTGATGCATTTATTGCCTTGTTTGATTGGCATATACCAATTAATATTGATGTTGTTGCCACGGTTTAGCTTATCTGTTGCCAACACGAATTATTTGTTTGTTTTTAATGCTTGCAACTAATAGCTTTAATATTATTTTCACCTAAATACTGGGGCAATTGTTAAATATATGTCTAAAAGGCAATGATTTGAGGTAGAAAATCAAAGGATCTGGAATTGCTTGTTTGCTTTTACGTGTAGTATCTTAAGCAATCTCTTCATTTATTTATTTTACCTTTTTTCTCAGGTTTAATGAATGATCTGGGTAAGTGCTATTATTGAATTACTGTAGAATTGATTTGTTGTATGTCGTACGTGACTCAAACCAATGGCGTTAGGTAAGATTCAAAAATGTTAAAGGGAAATTGAGACCTTTCAGTTACAATGCCGTTGTGCTAATCACATACCTACGGCTCTTTATGAGCTTGAGCATAATGTGTCATATAGCCATTAGAAAGAAAGTCTTAGGTAAAAATACAAATACGTCTAATTACTTTTCACAACAGCTGTGCAGTTTGGGATTTAAATGAAGTTCCCTTTCAAAAAGATCTCATCCAATTTTCAGTTTTTGGAGAAAATTTCCAAACAAGTGATTAACAATTTTAGATTTAGAAGACCCAGGTATGCATACATTATTTCATACAAACATCATAGACATTACCATGAGCTCTTGATTCTTGGCTTAAGTCCTTCTTTCTGACATTTAAACATAATATTCGATCCTTCCAATTATTTATTCAAAGTGAAGAAGTAAACAGCTGCTCAAGGGTTGGTATTTTAAGTTATTCAGTATGACAGAAATTTGATTAAAAATAATTTTAAATGTTTTAATTTAAATGACAAGTCATTTCCAAAATATATCTGCTGACCTTGACCATATATGCAATTTGTCATCATTCTATTTTCTTTCAGAAACAGTGCACAGCTTGAGTTGTTTACATTTGCTTGGTTGCGTAAAGAAAAATGATTAATAATCCATTGAAGAGTGAAGTAGTCTTACATGTTGTTCAAATTGTTTTAAAATACACATATGTTTTCGTGAATTTCATAATAAGAACTTGTTTTATAAGAAACTTGGATATGGATGGATATGGATATGGATATGGATATGGATATGGATATGGATATGGATATGGATATGGATATGGATATGGATATGGATATGGATATGGATATGGATATGGATATGGATATGGATATGGATATGGATATGGATATGGATATGGATATGGATATGGATATGGATATGGATATGGATATGGATATGGATATGGATATGGATATGGATATGGATATGGATATGGATATGGATATGGATATGGATATGGATATGGATGTGGATATGGATATGGATATGGAGATGGATATGGATGTGGATATGGATATGGATATGGATATGGATNGTAGATGTAGATGTAGATGTAGATGTAGATGTAAATGTAGATGTAGATGTAGATGTAGATGTAGATGTAGATGTAGATGTAGATGTAGATGTAGATGTAGATGTAGATGTAGATGTAGATGTAGATGTAGATGTAGATGTAGATGTAGATGTAGATGTAGATGTAGATGTAGATGTAGATGTAGATGTAGATGTAGATGTAGATGTAGATGTAGATGTAGATGTAGATGTAGATGTAGATGTAGATGTAGATGTTGATGTAGATGTAGATGTAGATGTAGATGTAGATGTATTTGTATTAGAACGTTTGGGTGCTACATAAATTAAGAAATATAAGTTATATAAAAACTTGGTGAGGTGATCCCAATTAGAATAATTTAAACAAAAGTTCCCTTTTGGAATTTTTGCTTATGTTTTGTTTCCCAGTATTAGGGGTGAGATCTGTTTGTAGAGTATGTGGTGAAAAGGTAACCCCAAAACAATTGATTTTCGTACTTCAAAGTAAAGTTCGATATTGTTATCAACCAGATAAGACACACAGAGCGTATGGTTGCCATTATTAGCTTGTTTGTGCCACACCAGTGGCCCCAGCTGGCCCTTATTTATTGTCCTGCTGGCAAGCAAAGCGAGTTAGCAGTCTCTTATGAGCCACAGTTATCGCTACAATTGGGTAACAAACAATTAAACCAACCCGAAATCTATGTTTTATCCGGTACCAGAAGGTGAGTGCTCATTGACCTATCCATCTGAAATGTGTTGCACTAATGCGCACATTTTCGTTAAAACTTATAACTATGTAGTTGACCATAAAACGCATTATCTCTGTTTTGGGCAAAGGAGGAGAGGAGACGGGAGTTCTCTGTATTGTTGAAAATATGGCATTTTTTTACGACAACATTAGCAGGACGATCGTATAATCGTTGTCATTTATATTTCAGTATGTAGAAAATGGACTGTACGGTGTTTTTTGAAAAGAAATAGTTTGATATGCGGTGACGATTAATGCAAAGGAATAAAATTCAAACAAATCTTTGTATCACATTTGCAACAAAAATATATTTAAGGTTTGAGAAAACGAGGTGTAAATTTGAGTAAAAGAGAAATAAATATTTACAAAATAAGTCGCAAATCAAGTATTGTACCCTGCTTCAACTTTTACTGAAGTGATTATCATCGTGTCCCTTCTTCGATACGGCACTTAGCCACCATTGCCTGTCTTATTCTTTTGTCCTCTATTACTCTTGTAATGAAGTAGCAGACGTAATACTGTGTAACGTATGTAGCTGTAAATCCTCTACAGTGATGCCATGAAACGTTGCTGTCCAATTCGATATGTAGTGGGCTAGGGGAGAAGTCTGTCACTGAGCTACCGGAACAACAAATCTCCTGCTGATAACATAAAAGCACCAAAATAAAAATATTGGTAGAAGGGTAGTTTATTTCTAGTTATGGATATGTCCACTTGAAAGAAAATCTTATATATTCAATCAATGTACGTATGGGGATAATGAGATCATTTTCTCTTCAAATGATGCAAGCTCTCCTTGACAGACTAATACTAAAAACACTTTCCCCAATTTTGACGGTCTAGAATTAGGAGCACAGCCTATGTACAAAGGCAGGTTATACGCATTTTTTTTGGTAACAAAAGAGGTTATTAAGTAATTTTTATCTGTGGAAAGGTCCAGTCACTTCTTTCTCCTTTCCAGTGAGCTACCATATCTTAAAGAAAGTATTTCATGGTCAACTTTTTCATGGGATCTTTTTCTGAACAAAGGTTTGGGTCCTCACTATTACCAGGCCCCTCTTAATCATATTTATTTTCTCTTATTACTCTTGTTTTCAGTAGTTATCCCAAGCTTTCTTGAAGAAAACTCTTAAGGGTTTTTTTAATTGGTCACTTGTGTTAACATCAGTAACATCAGTAAATCTTGGGAGGAAATATTCCATGTACATGAAAATTCATTTTGTGAAGATGAAACGAGCAAAAAATCATGAAGTGTACAAATGTCCTCACTCACAGACATGGCTTCAACTTGCGGTTGTTCATTTTGCTTGTCTTCTGCTGTGAAAACTATGGATTTATTTTCTTTGCACGCAGCGTATGAAGCAGAACAAAATTTAGCCAGTGTTAAGTTGGGGTTTGAAGTAAAGGGAATAAAACTTTTTTCTGGCAAGCAGTTTGGCTTGGGTTTCTTTTTCCTTGGTCCAAAATCTTCCACTCAATACTTGAGATCTTTCAGGTTAACTGAAAAACCCCTCTCATTGTATGGCACCTTAGTCTTGAAATCAAGTATGTGCTTGAAGTCTTGCCTTAGAGCATGGTACTTATAAATGCTCTTAAAAATGCAGTTATTAAAATGAACAGCTATTTCAACCAGATGATACAAGAAAGAAAGGAGTGAAAGCTTTGACATTTTTATTCATTTCCAGCGCACTAAACGTTGCAGTTACAATCAAACTGAAATAAAATATTCACTCGAAGCCTCGTTTTGGAATTTGAGGCTAATAGCCTCTGATTAAATTGAGTTGGTTTATTCAACTGGTTGTTCATTGTCCTTCAACTTTTAAGCTTTCATCAGCCTCAAATATTAATAAGAGAGACAGAATGGCACCTGCCGCTATTTATTCTGGGTGGCTAAAAGAATGGATTAAAATTTTACCTATATCCTTTGCCTAAAGCAATTCCTTTTTACCTCCTACAGAAATCTTGTCTATAAAAAGTATTTGTTTTTGGTGCAAAGTTTTGGCTAGACAACCAATTTAATTTGTTTCCTATAATGTAAGAAGAAATCATTCCATCAACAAAGATCAATTTTCAAAATATTATTTGTTACAGTACAATACTCTACATATTTTCAGTCTTTATAGAAACATTTTAAAATAATGTTTTTGTTTTAAAGTCGACATTACTTTAAAGGCAATATTATTAGGGTTGGCCGCAGTAACAAAGAAGTTACCTTGGTTGGAAGAGAAAATACCTTTAATATCCATAAAGTTGGAGCTGGCTATTTCACAATATCTTATCTGAATAGGGCGAAAACCTTCCATTTTCTTTATTTAGGTACAAAAATAACCCCTGCCTCGAATAAGCTTTTAATTATAAATACTAAATTTCATCATAAAACGTTTGCTAGGAGTGTTATTTCCAATTGCCAATACGTTAATACAAGCTATTAAATAAAGAGAAAACACAATTTGAATATGAGACATTTCAAGCCCTAACACGTCCTATATTCTCAAAGTAATTTGTTATTAATATTTATATACTTATGTCCTTACTTTGTCAAGTTATTCAATAAAAAATCAGACTTAAGATTAAGGGTATTGAAACTTAAGAAGAATTTTCATAAGTAGAATGATGCAGACGATGATTTATTTGATGGCAGTCCCAAATATTTCAAAATTTATTATGATGGAACATTTGAAGAAAAATACCTACCCATTACAGTTTTTACTTGTCAAAGTAATTTCCTTGTTTTAATGCTAAAGAGATATCCATCGTACCAATTTTATCAACTATAAGTGCATGCTTGTATCTGTGTACTTATCTATGTCTGTGCATCATATCATGTCTCATGAATGTCATATTAAACTGAGAAATTGATTCTTAGTGATGAGCCCTTCGATACAGTCAATAACAACTGATCTACTTATAAAATTACGAGGCCAAAGACCAGTCTCATCTGATTCTATAAAGTAAGCCTTGCTATCTCCAGCAAAGTCACTCTAAAGACTTTGTTACTCTTGTGAGATCCTAATATTGGACAGAGAGTGATTATCACAAATGGCTGAGACTGCTAACACGAGAAAATAAAATTAAGTGACGTAATCACATTTAATATAACCATTGAAAAAGCTCGTTATCAGTCAATTCGGTAGGACTGATATTTATTGGTATTGAAAGGATATCGATATTATCATTTTTCAATATCTTATCTTGTTAATAATGTCCTTCTAAATTTTTTATATAGAAATTAATTTAAACTGAAGCTCCAAATTTGTTTTCAGCCGTTTTAATTATACCAGTAGTCAATAATATTCCTCTTAAGTTTAGTTTTTGTGTCTCTGAACTGCTTTGTTATTTCCTCACTGTTGTAGTACCTTGAAGGACGTTTCGTCATCTTTTAGCAATTCTACTTTTTCAATATCTTCTAAAATGTGGTATTTCATTATCAGTACTGTTTCTTATTCCAGTCGTGTTCACTAAAATTTCTTTTTTTGTTTATTCTTTCTTTTTGAATACACACACACACACACATATATATATATATATATATATATATATATATATATATATATATATTTGTGTAATATTGTGTATTCGTATCAAAAAGTGCTCAATGCATATAGCAGAGTAATATAAGATAAGATAAAACACGAAAAATAAGAACTGTGATTGCAACTAATAGTTTCACGATATTTCGATCATCAGGCAATAATGCTACAANTAGCAGAGTAATATAAGATAAGATAAAACACGAAAAATAAGAACTGTGATTGCAACTAATAGTTTCACGATATTTCGATCATCAGGCAATAATGCTACAAATACTGTACGTGCTTTTTATAAACAAATAAAGTAGGCGGCTCATCAAAAATAATATAAAAATTACAGGTGGTACCATATTACAAGGTGTTAATGTTCTTGGAAAGGAAGAAAGAAAGGATCAAACAGCCGAACACCTATCTACTCAACTTGAAAATAAATCATTCTTCAGTAATCTTAAACTGTATCCAGATGGGACTTCCTTTCTTTCTTCTAGTCTATTCAAGTCTATAAGAAGCCATAAGTATTATCGAAACAAGACAATCTAAGTAGATAGGTAGATTTAATATTGACATAATCCATTGTGACTTGAGAGCGTCGCCCCTTATGACGTCGTAAAAAAAATTTTTTTCTAATTTTTTTTGTACAAAACTAGACCTTTCAAAAGTTTGACATGAGTAGGTCTTAGGAATTAAAGACTAAGGAAAGTACTCAAATAATGACAAAACGCGTTTTGTCAGCTGTTTAGCTAAAGTAAATAAAGCACAAACAGTACAAACCCGTTAAGTTGGACTCCCAAGGGACCGAAAAAATTGGTCCGACTTAACGGGATTCGGGCTTATCCGAACTTCGTCTTAAGTCAGACTCTGCTTATTTAGTCCGACTTAACGGAAATATTGGGAAAAAAGGTGACAAAGAAGTAATAATACAATTATATATTCATGACAAACTTTCTTTTCAGTCAAATTGGCAATCTTTGTTATTAGATCGTTAAAAAAATAAGATTTAAAAGTGCAGAAAAGTTTGTGCATCGCGATGGCTATTAGAGACAAAAATTCATGAGATTTAAAAAAAATCCGTAATTTTTTTTCTTCAGCTCTGAACCTTCTTTGTGAACAATCGAAGACACTTGGGTGGCAAGTCTACCAATCTCTCCACTTTTTGTAAACATAGAATAGTCCATACGTGTTTCAGTTGCTCGAGAAACTTCTTGACTATTTGGCTTGGTAGGCATTTCCTCGTTTATTTCTACGGCCTCCACATCGTCGTCGTTCTCTTCTCCTACAAAGATGCCACGAATTGCCTCTACTATCGCGCCATCGGTTAGTAAACCTTCGGTTACTTGAACATCACTGTCGACTTGTACTATATCTTCACATTGGAATCCATCAGGTAAGAAATCCTCACCATGTGCCAATAGCTTATCCAAAGCTTCTCGTAAGTGAAAAAAGGGATTGTCATCTTCACTTAAAACACCTTCCAAAAAGCCTGACTTGTTGAAGCAATTCGTTATTTACTTTTTACTAACGTCGTTCCATGAGAGGGCAAGAACCTTCATTGCTTCGAGTATCGAAATGACCGGGGGTTGCTTTCCTTGGTAGAGTACAGCCAAAACTTTCTGTATAATACGAGTTCTGTACTTTGACTTCATTGACCAAATTACCCCTTGGTCCATTGGTTGTAATGCAGATGTTGTATTGGGAGGTAGAAAGAAAATGGTAATCGACTTGAGATTTTCGATTTGTGGATGGGTTGGACAATAATCTGCGATCAATGCTACCTTACGGCCCTCATTTTCAAATTTCGCATCCTGTTCTCTTACCCACTCCTCAAACAGCTCAGAATTCATCCAGCTTTTTGTCTGGGCACGGTAGCGACAGGGCAAACTTCTGATGTTTTTAAAGTAGCGCGATTTTTGTGACTTCCCAATAACAAACATCGAAATCTTTTCACCAATCAAATTAGCTGCTGCTAGGCCAGTCAGACGTATCTTATTGTTTTTGCCTCTGGAGCATTTTTCTTCTTTCCAACTGAGAGTTTTTTTGGAAAAGCTTGATAGAATAATCCAAATTCATCAGCGTTGAAAATGTTTCGGGGCTCGTAATTTGATAATATCGTGGGTAATACGGTAAAACGGGAAAATTCTAAAAATAAAGATATTAAATCATATTTGAGAAGTCTAAATTATGAATAAACGTTTTGAAAATGAAGGTTTTTAAATTCGAACGTTCTATTTAGCAAATGAATTTTGCTAAATAGAACGTTCATCATTGCAAGAAAGGTTTCTTTCATTGCAAGAAAGGTTTCTTTCATTGCAGGAAAGGTTTCTTTCATTGCAGGAAAGGTTTCTTTCATTGCAGGAAAGGTTTCTTTCATTGCAGGAAAGGTTTCTTTCATTGCAGGAAAGGTTTCTTTCATTGCAGGAAAGGTTTCTTTCATTGCAGGAAAGGTTTCTTTCAGTGAGAAAACACAACAAATTGAGGGCAGAACATTCCTATTATCAAAGAAAAGGAATATCAGATTGATTCGTTTGTGATGGGTTTCCATGTGTACGCAAATATTTGGTTACCGAAAGAGAAGGAAATCCTCAACACAGAAATGAAGCCAAATAATGAAATGGACAAATTTGCTGTAGCTGTGAAAAATAAAACTACAACTGTAGGGCATCTCCCAAAGGGAAACACCAGTCGTTTTTGTGAAACGGTTTTCTACTTTTTTTAAATTAGAGAACACAGTTGTGAAGTTGAAATTGCAAGTTCAAAAGCTGTTAGTTTGGGTGATGGTTTGGGAATGAGAATACCTTGTAAATTAATATTTAAAGGACGAGGTGAATTTTTTCATGTATTGGAACAAGAGCTTTGTAAGAATAAATAAAGTACCTGAAACTGCTCTGAATGAAACATTGTATCATTTCTTTCATCTATCTATCCATCCATTTGACGCCTGGAACTTATTAAAACTAACCTCCTTTGCGAAATACAATGCTCCAGCTTGAAAAATTGGCCACAAAATTGGTACGTTTTGTCGGCGAGTATTCAAAAACCATTTATAACAGGCTTGATCCAAATCTTCATAAGAGGAGACCCTCATTATTTGCCTCTTGCTAGCAGCTCGGCTCCCTTCAACTTCTTCGTATATTTTCTTCTTATCCTTTAGCCAAACATACAATGTTTGTTTTGGTATATTGTCATCTTTAATAACTTCCGCACATTTCTTTCCGTTGTCTATTTGTTTTAAAATTTCATACTTTTTAGCCAAAGTTCTAGTATTAAGCTTTTGTTTTGACTCCATTTTGAAAAATGAATGTAGCATGCACAGACAAAACACGATTTGTTTTTCAAGCTTTTGAACTTCTAACGTTCGAAGTTCGAAAAGTCTGACTTAAGCTGTGCTTTATAGCCTGAAGAGACCGACGAAAACAGTCCGACTAAACGGGAAGTCCGACTTAAACGGTGTCCGACTTAAGGGGGTTGTACTGCATTAATATTTTAGATTGTAGGTCTCTTTGAAAATGTGTCCACATGACCTCTTTCGTCACCCCTGATATTCACCTCAGTGAGCATATCGAGACAGACAAACAAAATCTATTTCAACATAAGGTTGAAAAGCAGTCTGATGACTAAATTTGTGCTTTCTATATGGTTTAGCTAAATTACATTTTCAGTCGCAGGTTTTTCCCTTTGAGAACGGGTCCACTTGGTCTATTTTTGACTCTGGTGGTCGTCACGACAGTAAAAATAACAGAGGTTATCTGCAGTGCAGATTGGCAAAGTATTCTTACACAAAATCTGAGCCTTTTATATTGCCTGATTAAATGAATTTTTTTAATGATGGGTCCCTACTTTGTAACAGAACGACATAAACCCCTTTTAAACCCTGACTCATACCTAAATAGTCACATAAAAATAGGATAACCAATGTCCATAACAAGGTTACAAAGTACCTTAACACCAAATCCAAGCTTTCTATGTTCGGAATTTGATTCCATTCGGACCACATACATACACACATACACACATACACACATATACACATACACACATAGACACATACACACATACACACATACACACATACACACATACACACATACACACATACACACACATACACACATACACACATACACACATACACACATACACACAAACACATACACTCATACACACATAAACACATACACACATAAACACATACAATCATAATCACAAATACACATATAACATAATAATCAAACTAACATACGAATAAACACACATACACATACAAACCAGAACAACTTTCACCCAAAAACCCTTTACACGAAACAACCATAACATGCTTAAACA
>RDPX01000363.1:575674-614703 GCA_003991215.1 Morbakka virulenta
ATACACACACATACACACATACACACATATACACATACACACATACACACATACACACATACACACATACACACATACACACATGCACACATACTTGTAAGTCTAAATAATAAGGGCTCATTTTCTTGCCAAATCCCAATTTTTGAATACAAAAGAGTTAATAAAGTTTTGATAAATATAAATGTGTGTATATATACACATTTATTTTTGTACGACAGTATATATATACCACCAAATTAACTTTAGTCAAGTTGGTGATTTCACCGAAGCTGACATCATCAACTTGATACTAATGTTACATCAAATAACTGTTCAATAAGACCTAAACAATCTGATGTAATCTTTGCTTTTGTATTTACAATAAAGTCTTGACAAGGTCTTCAAATGGTGATCAAGGTATTTAATTGGGTGCTGGTATAGTCTGAATGACATGTTCGACTTTATGGATCATCTAACACTCTAACCTTAATTGTTTCAGGTGACAGCCCATACAATAGTAAAATGAGGTACTTAAAACAGTCGCCTTCAGTGGGTACTTGTTAACAAATTGCTTAAGGAGACCCAATTCAATCTGCGAAGGCGGAAAAAGAACTCTTTTTTTGTCAACCAATTTATGTTAGGCATTAAGATAGGTTTGAGTTTAGCTTTTTGAGGTATACAAATGATTCTCCACAGCTCTATACCACATGCATAAATAGTAAGTATATTTGATACATCTATGTTTCTGACCAAGACATAAGCCTACCAGTTTGAGGTCTACCAAAAAAGAATGGAGACCTTTTCTTCATGATACTGCAAAAGTTTAATGACTTTTTGTAACTCTTTGTTACGCACGAGAACAAACTGAACACCCAGTTGGGACAGGGATCATAAGAATTGCCTTTGTGGAGTAGGGCACAATTTATGATTCACACAAAGCAAATGAAACAAAATGCATTAGTGCTGTTCGATCACATATGACGATTAGCTACACAAATAGCCATAATATTAAATAAAATGAATACATCAATTATTGATAAGAAATAATTAAAACATGATGCCAAAATCAAAATAATATAAAAGAATAACAGAGCACTGCTAATGAAAGGGAAGACTAAAAATATTTTAGCTATCTCCACGTATACAAACATGAATTACTCATAAGATATTTATACCTATACACTTATACAGTTCAGTAAACAAGCTTTGTATCTCAAATGTAACTGACCAAAGAAGAAAAACTACAAAAGAAAAGCTAAGTTTACCAGGGAAAACAATCTTCTGTCAGCCGTTGCTATTAGAGACTTGTGAACAAATAATGCCATTGTGGATATTCCGAGAGTAGACTTTGGAGGGCCTGCTGTGCTAGAGGAAAACTGACTGCAGTTTTGAAATTAGTGTATCTACTCTAGTCTTTGTTGGTCATTTTTATCAGGAAATACATTAAAGGCCACAAAACATTATGCTCATTTTTGTTCTTTAGGGTTTTGTATCATACTTACAAATATAACGAAAAAAAGAACAAGAACAGAAGCAAAGATCACCAGTGGACTATTTTTTAATCTATTAATTCATTGATTAATTTAATTTTTAATTGATTGGCTGGTTAAATTTAGTTTTTCACTTAATTCTTTTTAATTTTTCATTTGGTTGTTTGTTTAGTAAATAAGTAAACTAATTAATTAATTAATTAATTTTTTATATTTTTGTATTGGGCTGCTTATGACCACTGAGATTGTCTAATGATGTTTTCAAATACAAAATAATATAAAACCACGCTATAGAATTAATAAGGTTATTCTGATTTTTATTTGGTTATTTATTTTGGTTTGGTTTGGTACTGAAATTTCTTACAAATTATTTCCGAAACTGATTTCTAGATTGGTTTCAGAAAGATCGTAGTTCTTTTACTAGAGAAAAACAAATATGTAATGGCATGGTTAATTATGGTTAATTATGCCATTAAATATTAGAATGTATTATGTATTTGTATATATTTGTATACAAAAAGCAGACCACATTGTCCATCAGTCCTTTTTGTATTCATTCAGGGTTTTTTCTTTCTTGTATAACAAAAAACAGTCTTTATGTGTTCCTCCTATTAAACTACACAGTACTTAAACTCTTTGTTAGTGAGAAGTCATTCAGAAAATGTGAACATTGTGAAGATTATTCTTCACAACAAAGCTATTTTTTAGACTTGATCAAGATATTTAAATAATACACCGTTGTTCAGAGTAGCAGACGTTATTGCTGAATGAAAAGCCAATGTGTAATTGACTTTGAAAGACATGCTTTACAAAGAACCGAGCACCAAGTTACACATTGTAAGCGATGGATTGCAGTTCAATCTGTACTTGTAATCGTACTCTGTAATTATTGAAGAGAGATAGAAAGAAGCAGCTTGAAGGACAGAAACAAAAACATGACTCTTAATCCTACGAATATGGGACTTCAGTCTACATCTGAAAATTTTACTCATACTGTTTCTGAAAATTTTACACAAGTTGAATGGCATAGAGCTTCGTTTACCGATTCTGTGATTATTACATTAATCTATAGCATTATTGGAATATGTGGGACGCTTCTTTGCTCCTCTGTTGTTCTGACGATATTGAAATCAAAGAAACTGAAGACACGACCAAATATTATTCTTATAAATCTCCTTGCATCCGATTTGATATTCATAATACTTCAGGTACCCTACGGAATAGTGACACTGTTTATCAGACCACCAAAAGCATCAAAATCTTTAGCAAGATTTTGCATTGGATATATTGTTTTATCTTATGGAACTGGAATAACAAATATTCTCAATGTTGTAGCTATGTCACTCGACAGGTACTTGGCCATTGCACATCCATACTTTTATGAGAAGTACATGAATCAGTACTACTTTATTACTATATTAGTTTGGCCGTGGTTCCAATCATTTACTGTAAGTATACCTGCTGCATTTATTAACAATTATATAATTTACAGTGAGGAAGAATACTGTGGCTTAAACTGGTACAATCCAAACAATTTTCATATATATGTTGTTGGGATTATTTGTTTTGTCATTCCACTTATCTTGTTGTTATTTACTAATATTAGAGTACACAGGATAGCTAGAAGGCAGATTATTAAAACTCTTCGCAAGCAAATGATGCCTGGTTATGTTGCCAAAAATGAATATTATGCGCCTTCCAGCTGTCATTATGTCTCCATTTCCACTGAAAATGGCTTAGATCGTCGGTCATTTGAGAACAACAAAGTGTGTACAATATATCGTGACGTTGACCAGACTAAACAGTCAAAAAAGGCAACACAGAACCAAGTCAATGACTTAACGGAGACTCAAAATGAACGTCACTTTAATAAACCTGCTAATTATTCAACAGAAGTAAAAAGAGGGGAAATAATTGACGGAGGAAATATTTTGGTAGAAAAATATAAAGATTTCACCAAAGCTGAAAATCCTTCACTTATTAATTCTTGTCAAGAGGATGCTAATCAAAATGTCCCCTCGAATGACTCCTTTCAAGAAAAAGCTAATTTTGATATGCAAAAGCAAAGACAAAATTTTGCGCACTACATTAACTTACAGATAAAGGTTGTGTTTTCTACTTATTTTCTTGTCTTAGTTTTTATCGTTTTATGGTTGACATTTTTGGTTTCTCGATATAGTATGGTTTTTGGAACCACTTTATCAGCCACTGTGACAAAATACACTACAATTTTTCCTTCTTTAAGTGCAATACTTGACCCAACAATAATTCTTTTTTGCAGACGAGAAATAAGAGATTCTTTTTTACATTTTGTTAGAAAAAGTAGTGCACCTGCTAATTAAACAAAGAAGTTCGTTTAAGAAACAGCAATTGTAATTACTTTAATTTATTGTATTGTCTTATTCTTGTTTATTTTACGTTTTTCAATTTTTGTAGTTGCTTTCTTTGATTATCGTCGGAGCTAAGATACAGGAAAGCTAACTAGCCTGAAAAGAAAGCTGTCAAGAATTGTCGAAATTGCAAATTTGCTCTGTTGTAATCTACCAACACTTGTTCTCTATCTGTCAGAGTGTTTTGTTTTTATTTTCAATCTCTTATACTTATAATTTTAAAAAAGGCTAAAACTGACCTGAAGAAAACAATTTCTTGAATATTTTATGCTGTCTTATTTTTAAATATCTCATCTTTTCCAGTTAAAAAGGCTGTGTTAATTTTAACTTCTAGTTTTATTTGCTTCTAACGTTCTGCTTTAATGTCCCTCAGATTTACAATCAAGATTCTTGTCAAAGCAATAATTGGGTTTTTCTCTGTATTTCCTTTCTGAAATTAACTAATTTTTACTTAGTAATATTCCACAATGAATTTGTTTTGGATAAATCTAACTCAGAGTTTCCTGATTACTGCACAACTGCAAAACTCAAAAATGCTCTGCTTCTATAACAAATTAGATAAATTTCAAAGCTTAATATTAACTGTGAAGTAGTGGCCGAGTGGTTGTCAGCAGGTTCAAACCCAGGAAACATCCTTGGAGGTATTGTATCCAACTTCATTCTCCATTGTATGCCGTATGCCACTTGTTTCTCAAGTGGCACACTGCTGAGTTTTTATACGTTTTCAGAGATAGAATTGGGAGACGAAAGAAATCAATAAATTTGAAGAGTAAAGTACTGACAGAAATACTCATTGAGACAAATAATCTTCCGCATTAAATTGGCTTCAAGCCTTGCTTGGGATGAAAGACCTTAAAAAAGGGCTTAAACACTGATCAAAGAGACATTTTTTCTGTCTATATGCTTAAAAGAAATAAGGGGCTGGATATTGGCAACCTCCTCGTGGTCCAGCCTGCAAGTACCAATCTAACTTTAGGAAACTAATGCCAATACCTGAACAACAGAGACAAACTAGACAATCTAACGACATGTCAAAGATACATGAACCATCTGGTCCAGCTATCCTTCAATTAAATGTAGAAGGCCTTACACGACCAAAATGTGAAGTCATTCAAAAAATCGCCATGGACAATTCAATTTCCGTTATTCTACTGCAAGAAACACATGCCACCAATGACGACAAAATCAAGATATATGGCTTTTCTCTCATTGGTTCAATCAAACACTCTAAGCATGGTATTGCCACTCTTGTACGTAACGACCTTCCTTCTGTTGAAATTGGCCGCAGTAATGTTGATAGTACAGTTGAATGGTTAACCATATCGATCAATGGAGAAATTACAATAACAAACTACTACAAACCACCTAATTCTCCGTTTGAACCACCACCCCATTATGATCACCCAGCAATATACTCCGGTGATTTCAACTGTCATCATACAACTTGGGGCTATTCTAGAAATAATCCGGATGGGGATGCTCTTTATAATTGGTCCAGCACATTCGATATTAAGTTGCTTTTCGATCATAATCAACCAAAGACGTTTCATTCTGGTGCATGGGACACTTACACGAATCCAGATATTACTTTCTTCACACATGATGTCAACAGCTCTCTGCCTCATCCTGTACACACTGTTTTGGGTAACTTTCCAAAATCTCAGCATCGACCTACAATCATCCATCACCCAGCCTTGATCGAATACACACCAACATCGTCACTACCTAGATGGAATTTCAACAAAGCCGACTGGGATAGATTTAAGAATGCAACTAGAAATATGTGTGACGATCTTCCATCTTTAGAATCTGATTTAAATTTGTGTTACACAGCATTCCAGAAGAAACTCTTGAAAATAGCTAAAGATACAATTCCAAGAGGTTTTCGAAAGAACTACATTCCTAAATGGGATACCAAATGCAATGAACTTGCTTTTCAGCATGAAAAAGCTCAGTCTCTTGAGGAAAAGTTGTCTTCAGCTAACCGTCTTATCGATCATCTTAATTCTAAACGGAAAGAACAATGGGCTGCCACTGTCGAGGGCATCAGTATGAAACGATCCAGTCGAAAAGCATGGTCAACTATTAACAAACTCACTGGCCGAAAAAACGTCACCCCAAATCCCAGTTTGATTAGTCCAAATGCAATTGCTTCATGTCTTCTAAGCAATGGGAAGTACAAAAACCCTAATCGCCAATTTACAAGAGAAGTAAATCGACAATTGAAAGTAGAATGGAATTCCCCATCAGTAGATCAAAACCTTTGTGTTGAGTTTTCAGATGATGAAATAATATCTGTCATTAAATCACTGAAAGCCGGTAAAGCCCCAGGCACAGACAACCTACACCCTGAGTTCTTTCTTCACATCCATGAGAACTGCATTCAATGGCTACGATCTTTCTTCAATGTCTGTCTGCGTACAAACAAAGTACCCAAAATATGGAAACTTGCAAAAGTGGTTGCTGTGCTTAAACCCAAGAAACCACCAAATGCTGCTAGTAGTTACAGACCAGTAAGTCTGCTTTGTGTTCCCTCTAAGCTTTACGAAAGATTACTTTACAATCGTATACAACCAATCACTGAAACGATCTTACCCAAGGAACAAGCAGGTTTCCGGCCAGGTCGATCTTCCCAGGATCAAGTTGTATTACTTACAGAGGATATTGAATATGCTTTTGACAAGAAACTTAAAGCAGGCGTTGTATTTGTTGACCTTTCTGCAGCCTATGACACTGTGTGGCACCGTGGGCTTACACTGAAACTGTTGAGAACAATACCATCCAAAGAAATGGTTCGTGTCATTATGACCATGATATCACAGCGGCGATTTCATGTACATGTGGGTGCAAAGAAATCACGCTGCCGAACCCTAACTAATGGTGTACCACAAGGTTCAGTCATTGCTCCACTTCTTTTCAACCTGTACACACATGATATACCCACAACTATCAGTAAAAAATACATATATGCTGACGATATAGCCCTTAAGACTTGTCATAAGACGTTTGATGTAATTGAAAGAACATTATCACGAGATATGGATATCATCAGCAAATACTTCAAAAATTGGAGACTCAAACTGAATATCACCAAAACTGTTTCCAGTGTGTTTCATCTTGTTAATCGAAGAGCTGATTATGAACTCAATGTCTCAATATCTGGCATGAGGTTACCTTTTGAGAAAACTCCCAAGTACCTTGGTGTCACACTAGACCGTACTCTCTCATACAAACATCATTTGATTGAAGTCTCTTCTAAAGTTACCAAGCGATGTAACCTACTAAGGCGTATTGCTGGCTGTCGGTGGGGTGCTGATTTCTCGACTTTGAAATCATCTGCTTTAGCCTTGTGTTACTCTGCTGCGGAATATTGTTCTCCTGTTTGGAGCCAAAGCCATCACTGCAATAAAGTTGATGTTGCACTTAATGAATGCTTGAGACTAGTGAGTGGTTGTATAAAATCGACTTCAACTGATGTTCTTCCTATTCTTTGTGGTATTGAGCCTGCCGACTTAAGAAGAGATAAAAATATATTGAATTTATATAATCGTGTGCTATCAGAGGAAAGGCACATTCTTGAAAAATTGGTTGAATATCCACTTACAAACAATAGGTTGAAGAGCAGAGTTCCACTTTCGAATCGCATGCACCTTTTAGCTTCCACCATAAACGATACAGCATCTGTCAAATCTTGGGCTGCTAATGTGTGGAAACAGCGATGGAGTAATACAGACAACCAGCTTTCCCAATTTATTCCTGAACCTACGGTGAAACCTCCAGGACATGACCTGAAGCGTGAACAATGGGTGCTCTTAAATCGATTACGATCTGGATATGGACGATATGCCGATTTCATGCATAGAATTGGTCTAAGGGACAATCCATTTTGTCGTTGTGGTGAAATTCAATCCCATCAACACGTATTGATTTGCCAACTGATAGGTATTCGAGGTGATATCAAAACTGTTGATGAGGACTTCCGTTTGTGGCTCAATGACAATGTCTTAGATATTTAGCATTTTTTTGTTGATCATACGCATATATATATAAGGAAATAAGCCTCTTTAACTTTAATTATGTAAATGTATTCATCCATTGTCATCATCTTCAGATTGAGTAACCTGTCAGTAAATGACTTTCGCCCAGAGAAATTACCCCGCCAAATAACGTTGCTTCAAACTTTGTCGCATTCGATGTAAATGATTGGGTTTGAGCCTGGAATAAAACAGAAAGAAATTTACTAAGTTTAGTATCTTATCCAACAGCAATAGTACTGATCTCCAATTTTCTTTATTTTTATGTTATTGACACGTTAGTATTAGAAGGCACTCTGCATTTCTAGATTGAGATTTGGGAAGAAAATAAATCCTGTGAGTGCAGCATGTACCCTATTAAGGACATTAGGAAGAACACCTTGTCATTTTTGTGACTAAAATTGGATGGATGGCTACTTAAAACTAAACAATTCTTGTTGAACGAAAGGACTCTATAAAGGGCACATTAAAGTACTTTCCCTAACTGATTTATTTATTTATTTATTTATTTATTTAACCATGGAAATTGTGGGCAAGCACACTGACGATTTAAACATTTCAAATATCAATAAACATCATTCGATGTTCAACCACAAAATGTTCACTATTAGAAATTTGAGATCCGTCTTTCTCTTAGTGGTCAGACAAAATAAAGAAAATTATGGTGCACTTTTCATAAGAATATATCAATTTTCTTACACGTTTTCACATAGAACAGATGAGTAGTAACTACGTAGGTATGTAGATAAGCAAACGTGGGGCAAAAGAAAAATCTTTTTTTGCACTCTAGTATTTGAAAATTTTTTTGGGTGTCCACTCCTTAGAGCGCCCATTGACTGTCTTTTAAGGCAACAATATAGCCCTGTGCACAAAATTGTTATTTTTCTTGTTAATAAGAATACGTTTGAGCTGAAATATGAGTTGCAAACCTTTTTTAACGGTGTTAAAAATGTGATAACTTATAATCTTCTTATCCTACTTCGACTTTAATTTCTTTCTCTTTGTTTTCTGAAATCTGAGAAACTTAGTTTTGGATTGATGAGTCTTAAAGAAATATTAACAAAGCCCTTAAACGATTCTTACTTTTAGAAGCTACCTTGTTGCAGTCGTAGATATTTGAGCGATCTAAACTCGTTTTGATACATGTGTGGACATTGCAGCATACACTACGAACAAAGTAGCTTCTTCTTTTCTGAGGTAAACCTATCTAGAATTTTTTTGTCAGATAGGCTTGCCTCAGAAATATAGGCAGTCCATCACAAGCTAGTCATAGTACTGAAGAAACAAAAATCCATGATATGTATTTTTCAAAACACGCATCCGAGTCGTTGGCTTCCAAAATACACGAAGAACACTTACTCCGAAGTGAAGTAACATGAACCAGAGAAAGAAGTTAATTCCTTATTTCGAAATTGATACTGGGTTTCTATTTTGTCATGATGTTAAAGACTACACGAAGTAATACAGACTGATTCCTAGTGATTGGAGGCTTTCATAGATAGTTCAAAAAAAATTTTTAAAACGTCACAATAGAAACCAGCATGGCTCTACCCCAACTGGTCATTCTACGTGCCTAAAGGAATAGTACTACCATAGTAAAAACGTTTTAGAACTCGTCAAATACATTCAACACAAATGAGTTATCTGTGAGACCTAAATGTGGTAAATTCCATGCTAGCCCAGCAAAGAGGACGAAAAAATATCCTTGGGGAGAGAGCCATTGGACCAAATAAATTTGGCTGAAAAGGAAAACATTGTAAGTTGGTGACCAAAGTATTCAAGGCAAGCCAGTAGTAGATCGCACCAGTATAATTTTCTCTGCTGTTCATATACAGTTTGTTTTAATGAAACAGTTTGTGAAAGCGACTGTTTTAGGTACATGCGCATCGTACTTCCTGCTCTATCCTACGACATGGACAAAACTGTATATTCAATGTCCCCCAAGTAAGAAGTCTGCCTAGTGACTACAACGTTTAGGCTACTATGAGTGCCCGAGAGAGGAAAGCTTGGAAAGTGTTTTTATTACTTTCTGGTTATAAAGTCTTGAATCTTCGAGGCTCTTCTCATAAATCTCCCGGACAGCTATTCTTGTTTTAGTGTGAAAACGAGCATTAACTTTCAACCTGTAAAGAATCATCCAGGCACATTCCCAGGAGGTTTATGATATATCAGTGACGAGCATATCGTCATCATCATCATCATCATCATCATCATCAAATACGCCTTCCGTCGTGTGTCAACATTGCGCTAGCATCCAATATTTATTGGATTTTTATTTAGACATACCTCCGAAGAGGTTTGGCCCGTCACCAACCAAATCCATTCATACTTACCTGACAAGGAATGAAAGTGTTCCTGCTGCCATTTTTACGACCATTCATCTGATCATACTGATCAGTGACAAATCGCGCCTGTTGTGACGAGCAAGAAGAATAATTCCATCGAAGGCTTTTAAAAATGAGATATGGGTACCAATGTAGATGGGATAAAAACATGTTGGCAGACTGCTGTAAAAACATCTTCTGAGATTTTAAAAAAAAACATCCTAGAAAGAGTTTTTAAATGAAAATTCCAATCATAAAGCTGAAGCTCTGGAAGTAATCTTTTCAATAACACATTTTATCATTCGAATTAATGTAACCGTAGTCTTGACCCTCTTTTGGGGATCCTTATTGAGCATGGAAAATTTTTTTAACTCTGGGAGTAATTAAAATATTTTTGCCAAAGTAAATTAGTCAAACAGCAACCAAGAAACTAAATAATTAAGTAAGTTAAATAGTACGATAAAATATTAATTATTAAGTATAAAATATTAAGTATTTTAGTAACAAAGAAACTAAAGAAGCAAGTTAGCACATTGGTAAGTATTTACATTGGTCCAGCAATGGGGGAGAAATTAGTTGTAAGCCCCCAAATAATGAATTTCGTGTTTGCATTTCCAATTTAGAATTCAAATCGGTTTTTATCAAAGGAAATTACATTGAAATAAATATTAAATTAATACAATAAAATGCATTAAGGAAAAAAGGTAAACAAAGTAATATTGAAATCAAATAAATTCGAGCAAGCTGAACAAATTCTCAGTAATGAATTACAGGGTGAATCCTGTAATACATTACATTCTTATTACTCGGGCTTAAAAATTTTTAAAAGATTTTTACTGTGCAAGCCGTAGAGTTAACTTGCATTCTTTTAATGTGATATAGCTTTAGTAAAGTTACTTAATAAGTACGTAGAAATTATTTTTAGATTTTTTCAGTGCAAGCTGTAGAGTTAACTTGCATTCTTTTAATGTGATATAGCTTTAGTAAAGTTACTTAATAAGTACGTAGAAATTATTTTTAGATTTTTTCAGTGCAAGCTGTAGAGTTAACTTGCATTCTTTTAATGTGATATAGCTTCAGTAATATCACTTAATAAGTATGTCAGTAAATAAGTAACTCAGCGAGTTTAATAAGTTATTAATGGAGTTAGAAACTAACTCTTTACGTTAGCAAGGTAGTAAGTTTCTTGGCACGTACGCAAATTAATATTTATGCTAGTTCGTTAGTAGCGTAGGACGTAAGTCAATCTTAAGCTGTTTCTTTAGTTCTTTTCTTTCCATATGCTACTTCGAGAAGAAGCAATTTATGTTAAAACGTAGTTTTAAAATTATCACAAAGAAAACTCATTTTAATGTTTTCCGTGTCAAATTCACATCTTTTTCTCTACTTCAGTTAACCATAGAAGTTTCTGAAAAGCACAATTCAAAGTATCTTTTATACAAGGATCCAATTTTCACATCAGAAGGAGCGAAAAATATTTTTATCACAATATCAGTAAAACTTAGCTGTACGTAATTGTAAATTGTTTATACACACTAAAATAATCGCACAAATTTAGCTCTAATCTAGTCTATCTACACTTTATCATAATACAAGCTACACCTTTCTGGAAATAATATCAGATCAATAGTCCACACCTTACAAGCTTAGTTATCTATAAACACAAGTCAGCCAATAAAACTATATAGCAGAATGAGTTAAATATCCTGCACCTGCAGAAAAAACCCAAATAGAGCCTTAAAAATTATATTTGCCTNCCCCCAAATAATGAATTTCGTGTTTGCATTTCCAATTTAGAATTCAAATCGGTTTTTATCAAAGGAAATTACATTGAAATAAATATTAAATTAATACAATAAAATGCATTAAGGAAAAAAGGTAAACAAAGTAATATTGAAATCAAATAAATTCGAGCAAGCTGAACAAATTCTCAGTAATGAATTACAGGGTGAATCCTGTAATACATTACATTCTTATTACTCGGGCTTAAAAATTTTTAAAAGATTTTTACTGTGCAAGCCGTAGAGTTAACTTGCATTCTTTTAATGTGATATAGCTTTAGTAAAGTTACTTAATAAGTACGTAGAAATTATTTTTAGATTTTTTCAGTGCAAGCTGTAGAGTTAACTTGCATTCTTTTAATGTGATATAGCTTCAGTAATATCACTTAATAAGTATGTCAGTAAATAAGTAACTCAGCGAGTTTAATAAGTTATTAATGGAGTTAGAAACTAACTCTTTACGTTAGCAAGGTAGTAAGTTTCTTGGCACGTACGCAAATTAATATTTATGCTAGTTCGTTAGTAGCGTAGGACGTAAGTCAATCTTAAGCTGTTTCTTTAGTTCTTTTCTTTCCATATGCTACTTCGAGAAGAAGCAATTTATGTTAAAACGTAGTTTTAAAATTATCACAAAGAAAACTCATTTTAATGTTTTCCGTGTCAAATTCACATCTTTTTCTCTACTTCAGTTAACCATAGAAGTTTCTGAAAAGCACAATTCAAAGTATCTTTTATACAAGGATCCAATTTTCACATCAGAAGGAGCGAAAAATATTTTTATCACAATATCAGTAAAACTTAGCTGTACGTAATTGTAAATTGTTTATACACACTAAAATAATCGCACAAATTTAGCTCTAATCTAGTCTATCTACACTTTATCATAATACAAGCTACACCTTTCTGGAAATAATATCAGATCAATAGTCCACACCTTACAAGCTTAGTTATCTATAAACACAAGTCAGCCAATAAAACTATATAGCAGAATGAGTTAAATATCCTGCACCTGCAGAAAAAACCCAAATAGAGCCTTAAAAATTATATTTGCCTTAAAATAGTACACCTGTATTTGCACTTGAAAAAGAAACCTCAAACAGTAATTAGATTTTGCTGACCAATACAAATAGTTCATACGTTAAAAGCAAAACAAAAGTTACACAGAAGAGAAAAAAATTAAGGAGAGATATAAAAGATTATAATGATCTCGCTTGCAGGTAAAAAAGTAAGTTTTTTAACAACAAAATAGGTGAGTAACAATGTTAACTGATACAAATTCCAGTTTTGAAAAGGTAAAACAATTATATCCAGGTAAAAAAAATGAGCAAGATACTTAACAAAATAACAGATTACACTATGATTTTGGCATGGAGTGTTCCTTTAAACATGGAAAACTAAATGCATCTAATCATTAGTTCCATATTAGATTACAACAATATACTACTTCTACATAAAGCAATCTAAAGGCATTACATAGCCTTCTACCGGAGGTATTTGATATTTTCATTTTTATTCCATTTCATCTTTAGTCTATTTTCTTTTCTTCCTCACCTTTCACCGCATTCTCCTCGTCGGGTAGCCGGTTTTTGCTGGCAGCACAAGATCGGACTATTCAGCAGCCCCTCATGCCAATGCGGAGATAGCAACCAAACCACAAAACACATAATCAATGACTGTTCCACCTTCAAACCACCTGGTTGCGCCAGAGCGCTGAGAGAGCAGCCACTGAGTGATGAGCTACAGCAATGGCTGCAGATGATGGAATGGTAGAGAAGTCATACGAAAGAAGAAGAAGAAGCTGGATACATTTCTGTGATGCTGAAAAATTAGTTGACCTCGTTTGTCCTCTTCTCACAGCGCCGAGGCAAGGGTTCCACTGAGCACTGATTTTTTCAATGTCTCCAGCAAGTTTAATGTCGCATGTTTTTATGGAGCATATGCTATTCCTGAAGTCCACCCTTTGTGTTTATCTGGAGTTGGGACCGGCAGATGACTCAGCTGGCTTGCTGCTCTCCTGGCCACATTATCTTTAGTCTATTTCAAATCCCAAGATAAACTACTCCAATTTTTGGTACCCTTTTCTCGAGCTATTTTACTCTCTGCTCAGTTTAACCCGATACTTTATTTTACGCCTTATTCATTTGATCCTCTATTTCTTTTCATTAACAATTTTTACCCTGTATTATGTTCTTCTCTACTTATATTAGAACCCAGTATTTTCCACTTTGTCCGTTTTACTTTCTTTATTTTTCTCCGAATTCAATTCGATCAGTCTTCTGTTTTATTATTTGTTTCTTAATAAAATTCAAGAGTATTTGGATATGGCAAATAGGAAAATATTCGTGTTTTTATTAGGTTGTTGTACAGCTCTTTGACGGACAAAACATTGGATAAAAAATATAAGAACTAGGACGGTCTACAAACCAACACACCAATAAAACCTGTGATTAACTCATGATTTTGAGGTATACGGCTAAAACTCCAGCTGTCAGTGAGTTGTGTAAAGACATGTCAGAGAAATTTGTTTACAGCCGCCATCTTGAATGTTAGTAAGATATGTGCTAAAAAAAGGATCTGTTTAGACACTTATTTCAATTTGGCATGTCCTGCAATGGTACTTAGTGGATTTTACCTTAAAAAGTTAAATGATTACGTCTTTATTGGCAAAACAATATGTTTCCAGCTGTAGAGGTTTGTCTGCCTTTAGAGAATAATTGTTGTTACGTACCACTAGGGCAGCGCTGAGCTTAGACAACTATTAATATATTTGTTTTACTGTAGGTCGATAGAATTTTTAAGTTTTGGAGGAGTAATTATACATGTTCTATTGATTCAGAAATTATAATTATTTGATCTTTCTTCAATCTTCAGAATTCAACTTGCTACCTTTTTACAGTAAATCGATAGCCCTACTTTTATAATTAATTCACTTAATCATTCTATTTTATTCTTTTTTGAAAAAACCCCTAAAGTCAGTTGTTTTACAATATATCTTAAAACATCAAAATAGTATCTTCTAAATTTTTGGATTCAGTAATAATTTTTTGCACTCCAAAATACTTCATTGGGCTGCTTGTTTATCGGATTGACGTCATCATATGCTTAGGCACGAAGTCCACTCCAGAAGCAAAAATACTAGACCTTACCTTAGACCTTAGGTCCTCTGGTGCTGTGCAGGACATCAGACAGTAAGACAGCGCCATCGGGTTTGATCCTCGGCCAGTGCTGGAGTATTTCGGAGTGACAGTCCTGGAGCCTTTAGATCATCTCTAAAGGTTGCCTGCCACGTCTGCGCAGGTCTGCCGCGCTTCCTTCTTCCAGCTACAGGTTTCCAAAATAAAGTGTGCCTAACAGGTCGGCCAGCAGGTAGCCGCAACACATGTTCGATCAGTTTCTATCCCCTGTCTTCAACGATCTTGTGCAATTCTCTCTGTCCTGGTTGTCTTAAGAATTCTTCGTTTGTTATTCTGTCCCGCCAAGTGATGCCTAAAATTTTTCTCAGATTCCGCTGATGGAAGGAGTCCAACTTTCTTTCCAGTTACTTTATGTTTTTCCAAGTGAGGTTGACAAATATTAGAACATATATGAAAAAAATAATAGAGCTGAAATCAATAGTTGATTGTTAATGACATTTTAGTGAAGAATTTTGAAAATGTGTTTAGTGATGTAATTCACAGGGCACAAGGGGTCTTCAGTCTTCCAATATTTTGGACAAGCGACAAAACATCCTAACACAGAAATAGATTTTCTTTTTTCTTCGTTTCACAAAGAGCCTCAAGAAACAATATACATTCAGGACCGTCGGGAAACAGACTTCAAGATTTTAAGGTATTATAACAGGAATTTTTGCATTCCACACCACATAAATTGTACTTTTAATTCAGTTTCAAAACTA
This sequence comes from Morbakka virulenta, assembly GCA_003991215.1. Classification (NCBI taxonomy): domain Eukaryota; kingdom Metazoa; phylum Cnidaria; class Cubozoa; order Carybdeida; family Carukiidae; genus Morbakka; species Morbakka virulenta. The sequence continues at coordinate 591,568 of RDPX01000363.1, forward strand.
CTCAATATTTGCTTTTATCATTTGTGGTTAAACCTATGTTATTATGATCCGATTATGGGCCATTTTAATCTCATATTAAGCTGAAATCGCTTTGGTTTCAAGTATTTCGCCCCAAAGTACACCCAGCTTGATGAAACGCAAACTTTACATACATGGTGTTGTTATAGATATAACAGGTAATATAAGACAAGAGAAAACAACACATTTTTAAAATTGTCAACTTTAAAGGCTCCATGGAAGACAAAGACATGGCGTTTCATCATGCCATACCAGTTAAGTTTCAAGAAATACTACTTTTTCCACTATCAGATGGAAAACGTAGACGTTGTAACATGATGGAAAACGCAATCCTCAAAACATAACTTAGAAAAAGTCTCGACTCAAGATATGATGTATGACATGATTGTGAAATTATAAAGAAAGAATTATGTTTTGTCAAATACCAGTTGTAGTGACGAAATTATTTTGATTGCGTTAATATATTGGGCCATTAGAGAAAATTCAACACACGTCAAATACGCTGAAATTTCACTGTTAAAAATGAATTTAATACATCTAGAGAAAAAATTTGTTGTTAAGCTTCGTGTAGATTGATTTAAGGCTACCCTAAATCGCACAATACAGTAAAACTGTGTAAAACAAATAAATAAAGATATTAATGCGTAAGAAGCCTTTGGCCTTCACATCATTTGTGTGAGGCAAAAAAATGGAAATAAACAGAAAATCAGAAAAAGCAGGAGATCAAAATAGAAGAAGAAAATAAAGAGGGAGTCAGAAAAAACAGAAGAACCAAATAGCTGGGTATTAAATCTTTTCAGTAAATGGTGCAGATTTTCAGAAATTACAAGCAAAGGTATCAAATGTCATCCATTTCAGGGGTTCTCAACCACCGGGCCGCTGGGCACTGAAAAGATGTTCAATGTGAGGTATTTACCTGCTCTAATTATGCTTATCAAAGTTATCGCTAGGAATACCATACTAGTTGTTCTGAAAATATGTACGCCATGTGGTTAAGTTAGCCACAGGGATTGGTTCGTACTCAGTTCGGCGCGCAAACATTTTGCCCTGTTCTTAGAATTGTTTGTGCAAGTACAATGAAAACCCTTTACTTGGTAAAAGGTGAGTGGAAGATGTAGTTTTCGTGTTCTCAAATCCTTTTTTCAATTTTTGGCTCTTCGAACTAAATTACACTGGAATACGTCACAGACCTACTTTGTGTTAAACCAGAAAAAGCAGTTCGTTCATCACTTATTATTACTGGAATAACGCCATTATTTTATAAGTTAGATAATAATACTGATACTGAATTTACGAACGTTATGATTACGCGAGGTAAAATCCACAAGAAAAGCAATATATTCATCAGCCTGTAAAAGAAGGGATCATAAGGGTTGAAGCTGAAAGTATTCAGAACATTTTAGAGATTGAAAGAGATGTCTTTTAAAATAATCTCTTTTAATACAAGCTTTGTTGGAACTCGAAACCGACCACTTCAGATTGGAAAATAAACAAAAACTTTCCGAGCTAAAAATAGACGATATCTTTGTTGCAATGAATGAAAACTAATTAACGTTCCTTTGCACGAGTCTTTAGACTATAATATAAACCTACCTAATAATAGAAAGAAGAAGAATGTATTACTTAAAATAGCGGGGGCAATTAATAAAGAAATATCTATAAAACAGTTAGTAGTTAATTACTTTTTTTTAGCTTTTTAATGGAATAGTTTTCAGTTCCTGCTTCTAAATGACATACTTGAAGGATTTTTAATGTCCAGTACACAAATGAAGACAGTTTATTCTTCAATGGTTTATGCCTTACGGAAATGCGTCACACGGACATTCAATCGATCAGTGCAGCAGCAAGATTTTAAAGTTAGAGATAGCTGGTCACCGCTACAGAAGCAAAAAGCAACTGGCAAGTAACTCGCTGCTTTGTAAAACTACACATGGAAAACAACCCACCTCTTAGACCATATATAAAGTTCATTAACCAAAAGCAGATGATATCTGCTGTAAAGCAGACTCACCTGCACTGATGATTGATAGAAATAAGGTGGAAGAAATAAGTCCAGAAATGTTGAGTTTACTCGACTAGGTAAGCACTAAGCGACTAAATTTCTTTTAAAACTTTCTAAATTAATAAACCTTCTTAATATTTCTTAATATTTTAAATATAATATAATAATAATATTTTACGCTTTTACGTAAGGCATAAACATTTCTTAATATTTTTCTAAACTCTTTTTGTGTATGCGTCTCTATCCTTGCCACGCTTTATTGTAGCACATAAAGGCATGGTATACTTGTATTGCCTGTTTATCAATATTTAGTAATAGAACTTGAGACTTCAAACAAAATCTTCTGACTCCTATAATAGTTACTAAACTATTGTGATTCTTCCGTAGATGCCATAAGGACCATACCAGAGTAAGGAAGATAACAGAGTAAGTGAAGGGTCGGGGTGGTTGTCCAGAAGATTGGTCAAGCCAACCAGCATCTGAAATGTTGTCTAGCAGTGTGAGCAGAGAATGACAGCAACCATTGGGGACCTGTTGGCACTGCCCTCCCTAGCTAGCCTGCATTTCTCAGCTTTAACAATCCTGTTTGTCTCATAGGATTTTTCACCATTGCGGAGAACAGCCTGTGCTCTCCAAAAGGGTGTAACAGATGCAGATTGCTCTTAGAGAAGCCTTTATAGTTTCTTTGAAATGTTTCTTCTCACCATCACGAATGCGTTTATTGCTGCAGTTCAGCAAACAGTAATTAGGCAGGCGATGATCTTATGTAGTAAAACACTCATAATGATACCAAAGGAGTTCTTTCACAAGATAAAATTTTTTTCTTATCTCCTGGCTTAACCGAGGACAATTACTGACCCATTTTTGCAATTCAAAGGTTGTTTTAGACAGGCTTTACTTTGCCTTTACACATAAGTCCCTCGCATCTTAAATATTGCATTCACTGATGACCATATTATCGACAGAGAGTGCACCAATTATCTTTTCCACAAAGAGTGGATCTATTTCTTTAGATTTCTCTTTATGATTTCTCAGAGTTGAGTTTAATAGCAAAGGAGGTAATGTAGCTCAAAAAAACTCCTTGCAAACCCATATGCAACAAAGATCATGCTGCTATTCACTATATTTTTCGCCCACAAGAACCTCAAATCGTCTCTGTTATTCCCTGTGCCTTCAACAATAAAGAAGACCTTTTCAATATCGGCTGTTACAGCTACGGGACCTTTTTAAGCTAATTCGGAATTCAGATAGCAATGGTATAAATAGTGGCCCTACATGAGGGAAATCGTTCAGGGATATTGCTATTTTACCTTCTTCTTTGAATACATCCTACACCTCTCTTATCATTGTAATTTTAGTATTATTCCTAACCAAAACGTAGCCAGACAAAAAATGGACCGCATGACTTCAGGTCTACAACGTCTTCAACAATCCCTGCAGATATTTCTTATCTGATGACATTCTCATAAGCCATTTTTTCCCCATATTTTCAGCCGATCCTGCTACACTTCGGTCAAACGTGCTGACAGCAGAAGTAATAACAGCGTTGTAGTAGTAGTAGCAGCAGCAGTAGTAGTAGCAGTAGAGGAAGTAGCAGTATCAGGAGCAGTGGTAGTAGCCGTAGTAGTACCAGTAAAAGCCGCAGTAGCAGTACTTGTAATAAAAGCATTAATAGCAGTAGTAGTAGCAACAGCAAGTAACAGTGGTAGCAACAGCAGCAGCAATACTAGTACCAGCACTAGTACCAGTACTGGTACTGGAAGCGGTAGCAGCAGTTGTTTTAGTAGTAGTTGGAGGATTATTAGACGGTACTAGCAGTAGTAGCAGCAGTAGCAGTACTAGTAATAGAAGCGATTGCAGCAGCAGTAGTACTAGCAGTATTAGTACCAGCGTAGTAGTAGTAGAGGTAGCAGTAGCAGTAGGAACAGTAGCAGTAGCAGTAGCAATAGCAGCAGTAGCAGTAGTAGTAGCAGCAGAAGCAGTAGTAGTATTAGTAGTAGGAGTAGTTGTAGTAGTAGCAGCAGTAGTAGTACCAGTAACAGCAGTAGCAGCAGTTGTATTAGTGGTACCAGCAGCAGTAGTAGTAGCAGTAATACTAGTAATAGCAGTAGCAGTACTAGTACCAGTACTAGTACCAGAATTATTGCTAGAAGCGGTAGCAGCAGTACTAGTAATAGTAGCAGCAGTAACAGTACTAGTAATAGAAGCAATTGCAGTAGCAGGAGTAGAGGTAGTAGTAGTAGTAGTAGTAGTAGTAGTAGTAGTGGCAGCAGTGTTAAATGAACCAGTAATACTAGCAGTAGTGTCAGCAGCAGCAGCAGTAGTATTAGTAGTAGAAGTAGCAGCGCTGGCAGTAGCAGCAGTAGCAATACCAGTACAAGGAGAAGTAGGAGTACTAGTACTTGAAAGGGTAGTAGCAACTGTAGTAGAAGACGGAGTACTAGTACCAAAGTAGGAGTAGTAGCAAAAGCAGTAGTAGCAGTAGTAGCAGTAGTAGCAGTAGCACTACTAGTACCAGCACTAGTACTGGAAGCGGTAGCAGTATTAATACTAGAGGCTGTAGCAGCAGTTGTAGTAGTAGTAGCAACAGCAGCAGTAGTCGCAGCATTATTAGAAATCCTAGTTTTAGAAGCAGTAGTAGCAGTACTAGAAATAGTAGCAGCAGTGGCAGTATTAGTAATAAATGCGACCAGCAGCAGTAGAAGTAAAAGCAGTACTTGTACAAGCACCAGCTGTAGTACCAGTACCAGTAATAGAAGCACCAGCAGCATTAGCAGTCGCAGTAGCAGTAGTAGTAGTAGTAATTGTAGTAGTCGAAGTACTAGTACAAAAAGCAGTATTTGTAGCAGTGGTAGTAATATTTCTAACGGCAGTAATAGAAGGACTAGTAGCACCTATAGTATTAGCAGCAGTGGTAGTACTAGCACCAGTAGTGGTAGCAGTACTAATAATAGAAGTGGTAGCAGTACTAATAATAGAAGTGGTACCAGCAAGAGTTGTATAGCAGAGTTAGTGATATTATTATTAGTAGTAATAATAGTAGTGGAAATAGTAGTACTAGTAGCAGCAGTGGTAGCAGTACTGATACTAGATGGGGTGGCAGCAGCACTAGTTGTAGTAGCATTTGTGGGAGTAACAGTAGCAGTAGTAGTAGTAGCAGTAGTAGTAGTAGCAGTAGTAGTAGTAGCAGTAGTAGTAAAAGTAGTAGTAGCAGTAACAGTGGCAGCAGCAGTAGAAGCAGCGGTAGTAGTACTAGTTTCAGTAGTAGGAGTACTAGTATTAAGTGCGGTAGAGCAGTATGAGTAGCAGTACCAGCATAGTAGTAGTAGCATCAGGGTTAGTACTAGTACTTGCAAATGTAGTAGCAGTAACAGCAACAGTAGTAGTAGTAGTAGTAGTGTTTGTTTGTTTGTTTTGTTGTTATTGTTGTCTCTCTAGCAGTAGTAGTATCAGGAGCAGCAGCAGTAGCATTAATAGCAATAAAAGCGTTAATGGTAGAAGTAGTAGCAACAGTAGCTGACGTAATAGCAGTCGTAGTAGTAACAGTAGTAAGAGTAGCGGCATTAGTAGTAGTAGTAGTAGTAGCAGTAGTACTAAAGGAAGTAGTAGCAGGAGCTGCAATATTAGTAACAGTGTTAGTATTATTGTAGTAGTAGCCAAGGTACAAGTTGCATTGCAAGCAACGATAGTTGAAGCAGTAGCATTAGTATTAGTAGTAGTACGTTTACCAACAGTAGTAGTAATACTAGTACCAGAAAGGCATAGAAGCAGCAGCAGTAGTAGTAGCATTAATATTGGTAGTATTAGTAGTAACAGTAGTAGCAACAGTAGGAGAGTAGTGGTACTACACCCAGACGTGGTAGCAGTACAAGTATTAGGAGCGGTAGCAGCCTTAGTTATAGTAGAACGAACACATCAGAAGTATCAGCAGGTGATGAAGTAGTAGCAAAAGTAGCAATAGTGACAGAAACAGTAGTAGCAGTTCTAGAAGTAGTAGTAGCTGCAGCAGTAGCAGCAGCAGTACTACCAGCAGAATCAGTAGTAGCAGTACTAGTAATATACGCGAAATAAAAGCAGTAGTAGTAGGAGGANGAACAGTAGCAGTAGCAGTAGCAATAGCAGCAGTAGCAGTAGTAGTAGCAGCAGAAGCAGTAGTAGTATTAGTAGTAGGAGTAGTTGTAGTAGTAGCAGCAGTAGTAGTACCAGTAGCAGCAGTAGCAGCAGTTGTATTAGTGGTACCAGCAGCAGTAGTAGTAGCAGTAATACTAGTAATAGCAGTAGCAGTACTAGTACCAGTACTAGTACCAGAATTATTGCTAGAAGCGGTAGCAGCAGTACTAGTAATAGTAGCAGCAGTAACAGTACTAGTAATAGAAGCAATTGCAGTAGCAGGAGTAGAGGTAGTAGTAGTAGTAGTAGTAGTAGTAGTAGTAGTGGCAGCAGTGTTAAATGAACCAGTAATACTAGCAGTAGTGTCAGCAGCAGCAGCAGTAGTATTAGTAGTAGAAGTAGCAGCGCTGGCAGTAGCAGCAGTAGCAATACCAGTACAAGGAGAAGTAGGAGTACTAGTACTTGAAAGGGTAGTAGCAACTGTAGTAGAAGACGGAGTACTAGTACCAAAGTAGGAGTAGTAGCAAAAGCAGTAGTAGCAGTAGTAGCAGTAGTAGCAGTAGCACTACTAGTACCAGCACTAGTACTGGAAGCGGTAGCAGTATTAATACTAGAGGCTGTAGCAGCAGTTGTAGTAGTAGTAGCAACAGCAGCAGTAGTCGCAGCATTATTAGAAATCCTAGTTTTAGAAGCAGTAGTAGCAGTACTAGAAATAGTAGCAGCAGTGGCAGTATTAGTAATAAATGCGACCAGCAGCAGTAGAAGTAAAAGCAGTACTTGTACAAGCACCAGCTGTAGTACCAGTACCAGTAATAGAAGCACCAGCAGCATTAGCAGTCGCAGTAGCAGTAGTAGTAGTAGTAACGGTAGTAGTCGAAGTACTAGTACAAAAAGCAGTATTTGTAGCAGTGGTAGTAATATTTCTAACGGCAGTAATAGAAGGACTAGTAGCACCTATAGTATTAGCAGCAGTGGTAGTACTAGCACCAGTAGTGGTAGCAGTACTAATAATAGAAGTGGTAGCAGTACTAATAATAGAAGTGGTAGCAGTACTAATAATAGAAGTGGTACCAGCAAGAGTTGTATAGCAGAGTTAGTGATATTATTATTAGTAGTAATAATAGTAGTGGAAATAGTAGTACTAGTAGCAGCAGTGGTAGCAGTACTGATACTAGATGGGGTGGCAGCAGCACTAGTTGTAGTAGCATTTGTGGGAGTAACAGTAGCAGTAGTAGTAGTAGCAGTAGTAGTAGTAGCAGTAGTAGTAGTAGCAGTAGTAGTAAAAGTAGTAGTAGCAGTAACAGTGGCAGCAGCAGTAGAAGCAGCGGTAGTAGTACTAGTTTCAGTAGTAGGAGTACTAGTATTAAGTGCGGTAGAGCAGTATGAGTAGCAGTACCAGCATAGTAGTAGTAGCATCAGGGTTAGTACTAGTACTTGCAAATGTAGTAGCAGTAACAGCAACAGTAGTAGTAGTAGTAGTTTGTTTGTTTGTTTTGTTGTTATTGTTGTCTCTCTAGCAGTAGTAGTATCAGGAGCAGCAGCAGTAGCATTAATAGCAATAAAAGCGTTAATGGTAGAAGTAGTAGCAACAGTAGCTGACGTAATAGCAGTCGTAGTAGTAACAGTAGTAAGAGTAGCGGCATTAGTAGTAGTAGTAGTAGTAGCAGTAGTACTAAAGGAAGTAGTAGCAGGAGCTGCAATATTAGTAACAGTGTTAGTATTATTGTAGTAGTAGCCAAGGTACAAGTTGCATTGCAAGCAACGATAGTTGAAGCAGTAGCATTAGTATTAGTAGTAGTACGTTTACCAACAGTAGTAGTAATACTAGTACCAGAAAGGCATAGAAGCAGCAGCAGTAGTAGTAGCATTAATATTGGTAGTATTAGTAGTAACAGTAGTAGCAACAGTAGGAGAGTAGTGGTACTACACCCAGACGTGGTAGCAGTACAAGTATTAGGAGCGGTAGCAGCCTTAGTTATAGTAGAACGAACACATCAGAAGTATCAGCAGGTGATGAAGTAGTAGCAAAAGTAGCAATAGTGACAGAAACAGTAGTAGCAGTTCTAGAAGTAGTAGTAGCTGCAGCAGTAGCAGCAGCAGTACTACCAGCAGAATCAGTAGTAGCAGTACTAGTAATAAACGCGAAATAAAAGCAGTAGTAGTAGGAGGACTAGACGTAGCAGTGGTAACAACAGTAGAAGTAGAATAAGTAGTACTAGCAGCAGGAGTTGCGATTATAGTGGCAGTATGAGTACCAGCGTAGTACTAGTAGAGGTAGCAGTAGCACTAGCAGCAGCAGTAACAGTAGTAGTAGGAGGAGGAGAAGAAGAAAAAGAAGTAGTATAAAAAGCAGTAGTAGTAGTAGTAGAAGCAGTAGCAGCAGTAGTAGTAGTAATACTAATAGTAGTAGTAAAATCATTATTATTATAACTATTATAAAAACTTTTAACATTATTAGTACTATTAGTAATAGTTGTAGGGGTAGCAGAGGTTACAAAAGCAACGGTTATAAATTTTATTACAATAGAATTAGCAGCTGCAGTAGCATTAGTAGCAGTACTAGCAGTGGTAGAAGTAGTAGCCGTAGTAGTAGTGGTAGCAGTAGTACCAGAGGTAGCACTGGCAGCTGTGGTAGCCGGTGGTAGGATTGGTAGCAGTGGAAGCTTTAGTAGCAGTGGTAGCTGAAATACTAGTACGGGCAGCAGTAACACTGGTAGCAGTAGTAGCAGTAGTAGCAGGTCTGGCAGAGGTAGCAGTTGTAGCAGTGATAGCAGTAGTAGCAGTGGCAGCAAAGGTTGCACTGAGAGCAGTTGTAGCAGGGTGAGCAGTGATAAAAGTGTGGGCATTATTAGCAGTGTGAGAGGTGGTAGTAATATTAGCAGTGGTAGCAGTAGTAGCAGTAGTAGCAGTGGTAGGAGTAGTAACAGTAGTAGCAGTGGTAGTAGCGGTAGCAGTTGTAGCAGTGATAGCACTGGTATCACTGGTAACAGGGGTAGCAGTGTTAGCTGTATTAGTACGATTTGTAGCATTAGTAGCAGTAGTAGCAATAGTAGGAGTGGTAGCAGTAGTAGCATTAGCTATCGTGCCAGTAGTAGAAGTCATGGCAGTAGTAGCATTGATAGCAGCTCTATTCACGGCAAATTACAGATAACAAGGGATCTTGTGATGCAAGAAAAAACATGTCGCCTTCCCTCTTAAACCTGGACCAAGAATTGGTTTGGGTCATGTTAAATAGCCATTTCTGATGAAAAAGGACGAAATGAACTTTGTATCAGTCTTCCGTCAGAAAGCAAGATCCATACTCAGATATCCAAAGAATATTAATTAATAATGGACTCAGTCAAGACCCTTCTCCGAAGGAATAAGACAAGGCTCTTGTCTACCACTGCTACTACTGCTACCACTGTTACCACTGCTACCAATGCTACCACTGCTTCCACTGTTACTACTACTACTGTTACCACTGCTACTGCTGCTACCACTGCTACTGCTGCTACCACTGCTACTACCACAATGCTACGACCGCTACTACTACTACTACTACTACTGCTACTATTGCTACTACTGCTAACACTGCTATCAGTGCTACGACCCCTACTACTGCTACCACTCCAACTAGAGCTACCATACCTACTACTGCTACTACTGCTATTACTGCTACCACTGATACTACTACTACTGCTGCTACTATTGCTACTACTGCTAACACTGCTATCAGTGCTACGACCCCTACTACTGCTACCACTCCAACTAGAGCTACCATACCTACTACTGCCATGACAGCTACTACTGCTACCAATGCTACCAGACCTTCCATACCTAGTACTGCTATGACAGTTACTACTGCTACCACTGCTACCAGAGCTACCACTGCTAAAACAGCTACTAGTGACAGGACTGCTAATACTGCTATTACTGCTACCACTGCTACTAACGCTACCACTGCTAATACCGCTCCTAGTGCTAGGACTGCTCATACTGCTAATACTCTTATTTCAGCTACCCCTGAGACTACAGCTGCTATTGTTATGACTTCTACCACTGCTAATACTGCTACTACTGCTACTCCTAGCACTGCTACTGCAGCTGCCACTAATAATAATGCTACCACTTGCCACTACTGCAAACACTGCTACCACAGCTTGCACTGCTACCACTGCTAAAACTGCTACGACTGCTACTACTGCTACTACTGCTACTACGGCTACAATTGTTAATGCACCTACTACTGCTACTATGGGCACTTCTGGTAGGTAGGCTACTATTGCTAATATAGCTACTACATCTACTACTAATACTACCACTGCTAATGATACTTTTGCTACCACTGCTACTAACTCTAAATTTGCTACAAAGAAGACAAAGGGAACTGCACATCTGATATTCACGGATGAATTAGGAATGATTGAATTTGTATTTATAATATTTCGATGAGGATTTTGTAATTAATGTTTAAAGGGGAGATGAGTCAGTTGATTAAATCTATTTTTTTACTCTTGTTGAGTGTTATAAGTGTTCTTAAATAACTGATCGATTGCACGCAAAAATTTAAAGTAGAATTTGATAGAAAGTTCCTCAATGTCTTAGGTTTTACGTGATTTCTTTGCTTTTAATGTTTCATAACATTTTTGTAGAGTTGGCGTCACATCTAATGTGCCTTAAAAATGTCTGACAGAGTTGTATCGAAGTGCAGCTTTTTCAACCTGAATTTAAGGTTTTGAAAGAAGCGTGGTAGACTTTGAAGAAACTAGCTGAATGCGCCAGGATATTTTTATCGCTAGTAAGTGTGTATTACTTGGGATTAGAAGCAGTAACTCTGTTTTTGTTTTCTATTCATTTACTAAATAACTTCTCGTTAGAATTTAAGAAATCTTCGTGACAACTGAATCGAACCACCTCCACTGTTAACTAGCTTGTTGGATTAATTACTGCTCTTATTAGCGAATGCTTTTTCGTCTTTTTGGAGTTAAAGGTGTTAAAATTATGTTTCATTGTATGCCAAACACAACGAGACTATGACTTAAAAGGCATAAGACTCAGGTGTTACCAAGAAGTTGTAACACAATGTTTTTTATTCAGAAAGAAATTATAGTGGTACCAGGAGCTCGTTTGGTTTATATCATGTTTCTGTAAGATATTTGTATATTTCTGAATTATGCTCGACTAAGTGAAATTTATCAAATGACTAATGTCATGTGTTTTGTAGGCTATTCACTCTTTAGTTCTTTACTTGGATGTTTCTTTGGCACTGTTTTCAGTGAAACATATACATATGCGTTATAGTTTCCTTTTCACTATGTTTTGTTATGCAGATTAGGAAAGCCAGCCTGTCTGGAGAGCGGGAACAGCGAAAATGTGTGTGAATTTTGCCTTCAGACTCATTGCGGTTACATTGCGGTTAGTTGTATTTAGTTTTCTTTATCATAGTTCTACTTTATTTGGTTTATTTAGAGAAAAGTTGTCATAGCGTAACTAATGTTACAATCAGGAATAAACGATGAATAAGATTTTATGGTTAGTTGTTTAAGTAGAAAGGTGAAGAGCCGTGGCTTAATGCTTAGTGCAGCTGCACTGTATCTAAGAGGTTGCGGTTTCGATTCCCCGCGCGGGGGACTTCATAACTTCACAAAAAGAAAAAGCCATTGGTTGGCGTCAGGAAGGGCATTGGGCCAAATCCAATTATCTGTGAAGGGCACCGTCTGAGCCTCAGTTACTGGGGGAAAATGACGTTAACACAAATAAAACAAAAGTTTATGTAAAAAGGAATCTTGTAAATGGCATTTTCGGAGGTCTGAATCTGACACAAAATCTATTGTCACAACCCAGTCTCTTCCATATCTGTCGATGTTTGGACCAGGTACACATATAAAAGGGTCCACCCAACAATCAAGGAGTTAAACAAATGTTTTTGTATACTTCTGCGGGATGATGAGTAGGAAATTTTAAGGGAGCTGTTTTTGATTAGTGTTACTGTTTTATTTTAATGATTATTCTCATTGTGGACAAAGATTTTGTTTCAATCTTTGTATTAAGGATTTTGGAGAGAAATATGGTTGCATCCAAAAATTTCTTGAAGGACCAAAAGCCCAAAAACATTGACAAGGCCACCCTCCAGAGTATAGGTCTGCATCTTTTTAATTAAAAATTTACGTTTCCTTTTCTCTTTATGGCAATTAGTATTGAAATAGCTGTTTTCTCGTTGTGGAACCATAAGTGTTATAACAGTTAAGAACCCAAGGTTTCATTTATTTACTCAGTCTCCATAGGAGATTTACTAAACCTAGTCAGTCTAGTAGGTGGTGAAGATCTTTGTTTGTGGTGGAAGTTAAAATTCTTGATACATCCTCTTTTGCTCTTCGATGCCCTTTTGCCTTTTTCTTCTTAAGACATACTCTTTTGAGGGTGTTTGAGATGATGAAGTTGGTAGAAAAGATGACGAGGTATCAAAAAAAGGGTGAAATGATTGTAGGTGTTGGGAGGTCTTCTTCTATACTTAAGAGGAATTTAGAACTTTCTTTTGGGATGGGTTTGGGTGTCAGGTTGGTGTTGCTCCTGTTGCTTTTCTTCTTGTTCTCGTAATTCATTGTTATTGAGTCTGTTCTGCTTTCTGTCATATTCTTTTTTGCCAAGTACCTCAGCTTAATTTGAATAAGTTAAGTGCTTGGTGCGGCTCTGGCGTATGAGGTTGGAATTCTTGTGAAAGCATCCGATGCCTTTGAGGACGAGGGATTACTTTATTTGTGTACATGCTGTTCTTCACAAATGAAGCACCAGCCATGTAAATAAAGGCATGCCGAAGTAATTTCTGCTAGATCAGGGTGGATTTGGATGGGCTATTTGTGCTTGATGTTTTGGAATTTGGGGATTGCCTTTCTTTGGGACATAAGAGTTCTTCAGTTTATGGTAAAAATGGCATGCCACCCATATCTCGCATATCTCCTTCTTACTATTTCTACGAGATGAAGGAGATCGTAAACGCTCACAACGACCCTACGTACCTCTTCGGCAGTTTCAAAAGACAGTCCCTGTCTCAAAACGACAGTTGTTGGGCTGTGGATGTTTCTTCCCCTTCACCTGCTGCTCTGAATGAACACGAATTGCTAAAACAACATGTCGTTGGCTACTTCTGTCAGATTAAATGCAAGCCTAAAATCACTTCTAGTGTATTAGAGTTATGAGCTGCTTTGTAGGATTTGCCGGCTTTCTGTAAAAATTCGAGAGCCTCTTGAAATATACTGGTACTGTAGGACACCTCAGAACAACTGGAAACATAGCTACAAACCCAAATGGCGATTGTATAAAAAAAATGCAAGGAAAACAGTTACATAAGATCTAAATGAGCAAAAACTAATGAAGGCTACTGTGCCTGTTCCACAGTGCAGAGTTTGAGGTAATAAAATTACTTTTCGAGCAAATGTCTTTCGTAAAGCATACTGCTGCGCATGCACAACTCTCATTGTTTCACTGCTCTGCATAGAGGATGCCTCCAGATGACAAAGAATGAAATATAGAATTTGAGTAAAATTAATACCAAATCCAAAGTCCTACAGTAAAAGTCGCTTTCTTTTCCTGGAGTTTTTTTGCATGGGACCTTTTGCTAGACGAGTAATTCGTGCGGAGGAACGTTTCCGCATAGCACAACCAGATCAACTTTCTTCTTCCTTTAACAAGAGTCTCAAATCGGCTTTTACTATCACCATTTAGGACGTAATGTAGCAGGCTTGATGTTTCTAATGGCGTATGTCCAGTAAATTTGTCGATATTTAAGTTCCCATTTTTTATTTTCCAATTCAAACCAATCCTGAACTGGTCTTACTTCATAGCCTCTGGAAAAGAGTCACGCTCCGCAAAACGTTTGTCTCGGACAGAGATGTTTGAATTGATGTCTACCTCAATCAAGAAGGGAATGTTTTTGCCTCCATTTTCCCGTTGGTCTGTTTGTTTGTTTGTCTGTTGCATGCAAAATAATTCTTACAGTTACAAGGTGGTTTGGATAAAAATTACAGGAAATCTTGATAGTACCGGAAGGGGGAAAATGATTAAATCCCAATGTTAATCGGGATTACAGTCAGATTTTAGTTAGGATTGTGTAGTATTGCACAGTTGGTGCAAAGTTGTTCTTTCTTTTTGTCAGCTGCTCATTTGTTTCCAAATCCAAACACGTCGACTACATGCCGAGATAGCTCAGTTGGGAGAGCGTCAGATTGAAGATCTGAAGGTCCCTGGTTCAATCACGGGTCTCGGCAATGTTTTCCCTTTTGGTTTTTTTTTAAATGAATGCATGGCTATAATATTTGGTAAAAATCCAAATATGGGAGGAAGCAAGCTGATTGGTGGAGCATTGGACTCTGCGAATGCTATTACAGTTTGATTTTTAGGTTGTAACATTCGATTCAAATAAGTGCAAGAACAAACGTTTTTCATTAAAAAGGATTTGGTTAGTTTTATAATATAGATTTCAAAGAACGAAAGCAAAGCGACATCTAACAAAGGGAAAAACCGAAGGAGTTACACTATCAAATAAAAAACAGGATGAGACACATATCTCAGGAAACAACTCTACAAAAAGCTGCTAAACTGCTAAACATTTTAGTATTAAAGTCAAGCGAGACGGCAAATCAAGAATGAAGTTGTGATTCGCAGGGCAAGAATGAGAGAATCAGTGACTGCGATCCCACAAAACTACGCCTTACAGGAGGAAGGAGACAAATGTTAGATGTCTATCTGAAAGAACAAATGTTTCAGTAAATATTCGATCGCCATAGCCGAATGGTCCGTGGTTCCCCAAAAAATGTCTGATCAAAAATCTAAAGCGTGGAGGATGAAAGAAAAGGTGATGCGATCGATCAGGACAGTTTTGTTGTCGGTATAGCATGGCTGGACAAATTTGTGGAACGGATTTTCATACAGGTAGATAGGATTGTTATAGTTTCATCATTATAGTATCCTTCTGTAGTACTCATTCTTTATTTTCTTTAAATGAAATTAAGCACCGGTTGCACTAGTCAATACCTGCCCTAAGAGAACCGGTCAGATTTTCACCAGGCTTATTGTCCTTGCTTTTTAAATTACTTTTTATTTTGTTCCTAGTTTGCATGAGTTTAGCTCTAAATTCGGTTATCGAACACATTAAAATGGTGCAAAATTTGCTAGAACATGCACGTCACAGTAATTTTTCGACGATAACTTTTAGAGTTACTGAAAGAGTTAAAAAAAATTCGCATTCCTCACAATTTGATAATTGCCTTGCCCATGATTCGACTTTGAGTTTGTTTTTTATTTTTTCCTGGCTTCTTTTGCTTTTAAGGCAAATTGACCCTGTACAGTTAGTCTCTTTATGTATACTTTGTGTATAAGCTGCTATTTTACGAAATACCATGCGTCAACACACATTAGAAAACCACAAATTCATCCTTTTTTTCAACGAGAGGGTACTTTGTAGTTGTGAAGCAAACGATACTAGCCATTTTAGCTCAAATATTGCTTGATCAGATTTACTTGCTTATAAATTTCAAATAAGAAAAGTTTTGTTCTATTTGTTATCTATATATATACGTATGAGCTAAAAAGTATGAATGTTCAGCTATCCAAAAAATCATATTATAAGGTAAAGTTTGTAGATTAAAGCTCTTCGTTCACAGTTTGTACGTCCCCTTGACGGCCAATGGCTCTGCAGTATAGCACGTGCTCTGGTATTTGCCTTTCCCCACATAAGCATTGGTTGCTCTGTGCTAGCCTGATTCTGTACATGAAGTCTGAATACCTTCCTGACTTCAGTCTGTTAAGCAAAACCCAGGGCCCCTGAGGTAGATCGTGCCCTGGAGATTTAGTTGACGGTTATGTTATCTACAGACACAAGAGCAAAACACAGCAACAAGATATTCGTTTGTTTATTACCAGACTGATATCCTAAAATCTGTAGACAACGGATGAACTTCCACAGCCTTAGCTCACACAACATTTTTTCCGTAGATAAATCCCCAGTATGAATGGGAATGTTTTAGTCTTTAACTGTCTCGGAAATTGGAGTAAAACAACTACCCTTTAAAATAAGTAATGATGGCAAATAATGCGTTCCTGTGTGTCAAACAATTAAACCTGATGGGACAAAATCGAAACCTTTTATTGTCTTTGAGGAAAAAAGGAAGAAAAGCAAAGCATTACACAAGAAGTTTAAGAGGTAGTGCAGTGTTGTGCGGAGTGTTATTGTGTAGATGACTAAAGCATAAAGAATAAACATTTGATTACTTTGATGAGATTCTTGGAAAGTCCATTTTTGGTCGAAGTTTCTAAGTGTGGGACATAATGTACAAAATCTAAACAACTGCGTGATCTAAAATACGAGTATGGTAGTTTTCCAGCTTCTTGCGCAAAGTTTAAACAATCCTGGTATTTAACATACTTCACCGTATATAAGCAACTATATCCAAATCTACAATTTACCTGATAAGCCAATTTTTTCCTACCACTAATAATGAAAATGAAAATGAAGTAGACTTTCAAATGTTCAAATTATAATGTTTAAGGAAAAATACATTCTACATTTAAAATATAATTATAGAAATTAAAAAAAGAAATGAAGTAGACTTTCAAATGTTCGAACTTTAAGAAAGTATACATTCTTTCTTTGTATCAATAATAATATTCTCTCTGAAATCTTTAAATATAATTATTACATTTTCTCATTTCTGAAGCGAAAATGTTTTAAGGAAATTTAGTACAAATGTTAAATAAAATAAATAATTAAAACATTGGGAAAAAATGTAATTTATTTTCAAGTATTACAGCACTTATTAAAAGGTGTAGAAAGGTTTATTACAAGTTGAGGTGACTTTTATTATCATTTAGGGCCACGTGTTATGACAAATTAGGGCACCTTTTTCAATTTGAAATATTTATTACAAATTGGCTCACGACACCATTTTGGGTGCTGTAAGGTGGAAGTGAGGTAGAAGAAATTGTTCGACCTTCTTTTTCTAGTTTAAGCTTTCTAGAGAGACACAGCTTACTTCATCTAACCTATAGACGTAATACATGATATGTAATTTCGTTCCTATACCCATATTTCTATTTAAAAACTATACCCATATTTATGTTTCATATCTATACCCATATTTATATTTCATATCTATACCCATATTTAAATTTCATATCTATACCCATATTTATATTTCATATCTATACCCATATTTATATTTCATATCTATACCCATATTTATATTTCATATCTATACCCATATTTATATTTCATATCTAGATCCATATTTACATTTCATATCCATACCCATATTTATATTTCATATCTAGATCCATATTTATGTTTCATATCTATACCCATATTTATATTTCATATCCATACCCATATTTATGTTTCATATCTAGATTCATATTTATGTTTCATATCTATACCCATATTTATATTTCGTATCTATACCCATATTTAAATTTCATATCTATACCCATATTTAAATTTCATATCTATACCCATATTTATATTTCATATCTATACCCATATTTAAATTTCATATCTATGACATATTTATATTTCATATCTGTACCCATATTTATGTTTCATATCTATACCCATATTTATGTTTCATATCTATACCCATATTTATGTTTCATATCTATACCCATATTTATATTTCATATCTATACCCATATTTCTATTTAAAAACTATACCCATATTTATATTTCATATCTATACCCATATTTATGTTTTATATCTATACCAATATTTCTAGTTGATATTCATACCCATATTTATATTTTATATCTATACCTAATGATCGTAAGGAAGTAGGAATGACAGATTTTGAAGACTCAAACAGATGCAAAATATGTAAAAGTTTTGCAGGAGGCGAACGGTATAAGAGATAGCAAAAAATAAAGAACAATGTTGCAGATTTCTGTTCACAAAGATTGAGGAGCAACACTTCCTTCATCTAAGCTGCTGAAGCGATGCATAGATTTTGCTTTCATGCCTGTATCCAAACACTCCACTGTAGAAAACAACAGCACACTACTTTAATGATTCAGTCTTAAAGATGCATCATTAATAGAAAATGAAAAGCATATAGATAATAGAATTAAAGGTAGTTTCTCAATGAGCTTCTTTATCACCCGAATACTCGTATTTTTCCTAAAAGAAAATAAACTATGAAACATTAAAGACCAACATGTAACCTAAAAAGTAACTTAATTATCTGAGCTTATCGTATTGCAAGTACAAATGTTTTAGAGAATACTGTTATTTTTATAGGAAGAAATTTAGGGAACAGAATGGACGTGTACTTGTCAATGTACTTTCAAATATCAATGAGGATGGCAAGGATTTGGAATTGTTGAAAAGTCAAAAATTTGTTTGCACTAAACTGGATTAAAACCAGTGCCTCTAGCTATCATGGGTACATGCTTTACCATTTCAACTATCCGCATGCTTATTTCACCAAATCATTGTTGCAACCATATCTTGCATTCAAATGCTCAATCCCCCCCCCCCCCCACACACACACACACTCCGAATTCTTACCGTTAGAGATCACATCCCAATCACACATATAGAGCTAACCCTTCCACAGAACAATGACTTCCATTTCAAGGTCGGATTAACTGATTTGAACAAATGTGGAGAACAAGAAAATTGTCCTATAATGAATTTACTTGTGCCTCTGTGAAAATTATAAAAAGTGAAAGACCAATTCTTATCACAAGACATTTTAACATTGAATATAATTTTGCCATTTGCTTTTCAACCTTTACTACCACTATCATTACCACCACTATCATCATTATCATCACTACCATTGGTATCATCAACACCGCCAACACCAATAACACCACCATCACCACAACCATCACTATCATCACTACCATTACTATCATCAACACCGCCAACACCAATAACACCACCATCACCACTACCACCACCATTTACAATAGCAACAATAATTGTGAAAACAAATGCAAATAAATCGGATACTTTGGACAGCTTTCCAACTTTTCTGGTCAACATCAACAAGATGAAGAAAAAGAAGAAAAAAAAGAAAAAGAGGGAAAAAAAGAACAACAACAAAAATAACACAGGGCTTTGAATAAGTCGGTTCGAATTTGACTGAGAATTCTTTTGTTAAGTTCCCTCAGCCATGAATACTCTTCGAGTAAAGCTTGATTTACAAAGGCGTCATTAAACAAGGCGGTTCTTTTACGGTCAAAGACCTCATACCTTTTAATGTTTCCATGACAGATAATCAAGGAAAATTCTGAGATTTTCTAAATATCGTATTACCGAAAACTTAAGTTGCTTAGTAATTTTATCCAGTAATTATTGATTGGTTGTAAAAATGTTTATTTACTGCCCCAAAATGGCTTGTATAAGATATAGGTAACCACAAAGGATATGTAAACAAAAGCAATTAACTTGTGAATTTAAGTCCGACAATGGCATTTAATATAATAATACAGTGAAAATCATTTTGAAAATTGTCTTTATTTATTAATTCCAGGATCAATAATAATGGCTCTTAGCTGTAATTATCTTCGTAGTTAAGACATTGTTATCTTTTCCCAATACCTACTATTTTTTAAAGGATAATCTTCTGCGGACTTACTTGATCTTAAAGTAACACAGAACAGGAGCTTTTTAAAAATGAATACGAAATATTTACTCCACTGTTGACCTGCTTTTTGTGACAATAACCTTATTACCGATAAAGACTTTAAGACCTTATTAATTCGAGGCATACTACGCAAGTGATACCTTCTGTTTTTGACAATACCTAATTGCGTTTCACTTTTTTGCTTTGTATAAGAATTATACCTTCAGCGGCCATTGATTATTGGTAAGCCACGAAATATAATTCTGAATGATAATTCTATTATATATTTTTAGATTGACCATTCGTTATACTATGAATTCTATCCCACCAATTTATATCTTGGTCTACCAGAGGCATTTGTGGCATTTTTTTTCTCCATAAATCTTTCGAGGCATAATTTTTCATTAAAAGTGATAAACTGTTCTCCAGCCACTGATAATGTAAAGAAGATTGGATGAGTTAGCTTCTTATAGTAAAACTCTGACTTTAATTAGTTTTATATGACCCAACGAGCAAAAGGAAATAGCCTTATCAAACAAGTTTTTATTCTTGTAAGGAGAAAGGATTTAAATTATGGTTTCCCTAGGTGTTTTGGGTTTTGATAAATCTCTTAGTTTTTCAAAATTATTAAAATAGAAATAAATTTAATTGTCTTCCCTTGAGAGTGTGACGGGAGATGATAACTCCCATTCACCTTCTCTCCAGGTGGCGGATAGAGGAGCTGCCTCTACATGTAGAACTTAACTCCAAATATAGAAATATGCAGTGCAGTACAAAGTCAAGTATTATTCTTTTGTAAATCTTAGTACCCAGAAGATACCCCAAGAGGACTCTTGTGAACGCAATAGTGAAAGTGCAGGAGTGCATCAAGATTATCTTTAATGGACCGACAGGCAAAAGATCTCTACCGTGCAAAATAACTAAAGTCATTGGACATAAATATTCGTGATTTTGATGTTGCGGTGCCAAAGGTTAAAAAGCAATGTGAGGAAACAAATGTTAAATAAATATGGTTTAAAGAAAAGTATTATCTCAATATTTTGTCAGATGTCCTTTCATCCTTATTACTACATGAATACGGGAAGGAATTGTTTCAAACAAGTCTTGTATATAAGTAACATTCATCAATGCAACTTCATCCCTATTTGTAAACAACTTATGCCTTCCTTTTCTTGGCCTATTTTCTGTTGATCCAGTAGACAGAAATTTCTTTACAACACTGCTGACTGTAGACCAAGGAACATCCAAAAGCTTAGATATGTCTGCCTTTTTCTTCTTTTCTTTATATTCTTTACCATAAGATTTTTTTTTCTCCGTGCTCAACTCTGTGCTTTTCCGACCAATGTTTAAGTAAACAAATATATGGAAGTAAACAAAGCAGACAATAAATTAAATTATTTCTTTGATGTTGTCATGTTTAAGGGCACCTGTTACAGTAAAACTTTTATTATCCGACACATGAAGTAAAAGTTATGAACGATGAAAGGTGCAACATTGTTTATCAATCGATGCCGCCATTTTGAAAATCGCGAATACTTATGTCCATTGACTGTAGTTGGCCCTGACTAAAGCTCCTTGCAGCAGCGTCCTACGGCTAGAGCATCGGTGAACAGTCTGTTTTATCACCGAGTGGAGGAATGATCTGCGGTAATTATTAGGTTTATTAAGTCTTATGAATGTCATAAAAGTCAATTCAAATTTTAATGCTTCAGCAATGGACAGTACTGGAAATTGAATAATTACTGCAACTTACAATGATATTCCCTTGAACACCACAGGGAGTGGTTCAACTGATGTCAGAGGGTCAAGTGCATTGCTAGTGCAGGAGGTTATTTTAAATAACTACCCTCGACGCAAACAAATTAGAGAAGAATCAAGAAGTCTTGAGTATGTTCACTGTATTGAAACAACAAGGTCGATATAGTGGGAGTGCAAGAGAATAGTAGAGTGTTGGAAAATCCCAATGTTATTAAAACGCAAAAGATTTGAAATAGGTACTTCTTCATATTATCTGGCTGTAAAACACCAATGCAAGTTTCAACCGGAGGTGTTGTGATCGTATTTAGTAGTAGTTCACGTAAAGCACTGCACAAAATTTTAATAAAACCAAAAATATCATGCTCTACAATATGTCTGTGATAACTGTAAGCGTAAATACGATGTTGAAAAGAAAAACCAGATAGGAAATAGCTAAGAGCACACGGAGATTAAGGATTATCAGCAATAACATAGAATGACTAGTTAATGTACGCAAAGAACAAGAATTGTTTAGGATCGCCCTTAAGCTTTGGTGTGAAAACTAATGTAGATGTAGGCTAACATTATGTTTTTATTAGCAATAGCAGCAATGAACACAAGCAAAAATAACCACAAAGGATAACAACAACTCTGCTATTACATGAATGAAATGAAAGTACACAAATAAATTTTCATATTAACATGTCAAAATGTTTCCCTGTCTTTTAAGGCAACTATGTTAATAGCACTTTCAATCGTAAAGTATTATGCCTCACATATTGAATTGAAAATTAATAGCAATAAGAATATTATTTTAAGGTTAGGATCAGATCAAACACAATTGTTTCCAGTTTTCTTGCTCCCAATTTAATATCAAAGACGATTTTTAATGATTTGTAGATTGGATTGTTCTTACCATAATTCTGAGCAAATTGCACTACCATGTACACCTCTGTTTATTTTACTCTGGTAGAAGCTGTTACGTGGTCAATTGCATGTAAACAAACACACACACACAAAATCCACTACTTTAGCCACTCCCTTATTTGCTACTAACAACAACATTTTATGTACTTCGTGCTACAATATCACACATGTATGATATTTTTAGACAGCATCCCACAAACTACGTTCGATTTTATTTTCAAATTGCATCTAAATGTGTAATGACTTTCGAATACAGGTCAAAAAAATATTAAAAAGCACAGATAAGCTGGGAAGAGCAATACTTTAGTTAAAAGCCTAACTGATAAGCACATTTCAGACTTAATTTTGTAACTAGAAAACCATATCGGATTAAAAGCGAAAAGAGTCACGAAATAATCGAAACAACAAGATTATAATACTTAAATTTGTTAGGAGAATGGTCTTGCTTGTGGGACAATAACTACAACGACTATAAAATGCGTAAAAATTTGATCATGAATACAGAAAGATTTCTGCAACCAGTAATTTACGAAATAAAAACTAACAACAAAGTGCATAACGTAGTCTGGAGATTCAAAACGTAAAAAAGACCAAAAGTAGTCAAGGTATAAACTGACAACATAAGCGCTCGTGAATTCATTTGGAGGGGTTGGAAATTAAAGGATGTTTGTGTTAAAAACTGAATGATACTACCCCCCCCCCCCACCCCCCCCCACCCCCCCCCCCACCCAACGATCACACCA
>RDPX01000363.1:615649-643587 GCA_003991215.1 Morbakka virulenta
TAGAATTTTTCATGTATACAGTCTCGTTTAAAGCTGCTCAAATAGGTGGTTGCAGATCACCTACTTTGATGGTGTGCCACTATACCGCTCGCCCTTGTGAGCACTTCTGATCATAATTCAACGCCAGTTACTCGTTGGGGGTAATAAATGTTTCTAGATACCTTTTGCCTTATGGGCTTTTAATGAACATTGCAAGAACGATACGCACAACTGACGTAGATGGTAACACAGTTAGTGCTATGCTGTGTTGCTAGTTGTCGATGCGCTTCTCCACAATCAACCCTCTTTGTGGGTAAAAATTCATAAGGTATGTTTGAGTGCAAATGCGCCATCTCCTGGTAGAAGTTTTAGTACTGCGCTGCTATCGTTTACCAAATTTCTTAGACAAGTATTTCCAAGATTATTTTCTTCAAGTTGTTTTGGAATTTTTGAATAACTTCAAATAACTTGGTCACTACATCTACCATTAACGCTTACACGTCCATTTAATCATTAATTGTGATATTCTATAGTCATTAGGATAACGAATTGTGTATGTTTATGTGCTCATACCGATCGCACCAACATCATTTAGAAAATTTCAACTCACACTGCAATTTTTTCTCTTTTTTATGGTCAGGAGGTGTAAGAAAGTGTCATAGTTGTCGTTTCATTTATTTACTTACTTACTTACTTACTTACTTGCTTTTACTTTTTCCGTCCGCTTATGCTTTTCGGCGTCAGGGCGAGATACAGACGTTTGCCTGCAGCAAGTCGGAAGGCTTGATGGAGTGACCAGCCGTGATCTCAAAGGGTGTCAGTCGCTGAGCCGATCCATCGTCCTCTTGGTCGCTTCCTGGCTTTCCAGCCAGTATCTGGTTATATATGCCTGCAGAGCTGGTTGATCAGGGGCCATCCTTTTGAGGTGACCAAACCACTAAAACATTTTCACTAAAAATATTTAGTTCATATCCTAGAAGAAAATACCACAGCCGAGCAACAAAACTACATTCTCGGAAATATTTATTACAACAAGGTAAAATAGGTCACACGAGATGCGACAAGCCGGGCTAGTACTAGCAAGGGAACCTCATCAAAAATATGTTTTAGAAAGTAACTGTAGAAAAGACAAAGATAAGCCAAATTTAGTCAGCGAGATAAAAGTTGAAAAGTAGCAGCAAGATTTGAACCTATCAACTACAAACACTTCTCTTAACTCGATCAAAACCAACAAAAATAGATGCGAGAGCATCTGTCCAGATGTGACAACAACAATTCATGGAAGAATAAATGTTAGATTTCTAGTGATACAAAACGGCCTCAGGCGTAAAACACTCTTGGAACCATAGGAGGAACCAATCTTTCAGAAACAGTCTAATTAATATGTCGACTTTAAGAGCCCCAAGGAAGATTTGTAGAAATTGACCAACAAAGTATCCCCGTTGATGGGCTTAAGAGGTGAAACAACCTTACCAATGTTTACATCAGAAGGGTTGTCAAAATTGGAGAAATCTAAGGACTCAGGTTTTTACTGAACGATGTTTTCACGTTATTACCGCATTAAAACCAATACGTTACATCATTCTCTGACAGCATGAAGATTAAGCACGAAATTTCTCGCACGTTTATGTGAAAAAAAAGTTAGTGTTATCGGTATAAATGTCGATAAACTAAAGCAAGTGACTACATAATTAATGTGAAAAAGGAAGATACTTGAAAGAAGAGGAAAACCTTGAGGAATATTTAAATTAATAGAATACTTCGCAGGTATAATTCTATCCAGTAAACCATGCAGATTTAAAAGTGCAAGGAAAAACTGAATT
The DNA here is from genome assembly GCA_003991215.1 of Morbakka virulenta. Taxonomy (NCBI): domain Eukaryota; kingdom Metazoa; phylum Cnidaria; class Cubozoa; order Carybdeida; family Carukiidae; genus Morbakka; species Morbakka virulenta. Next base: position 617,452 of record RDPX01000363.1, read on the forward strand.
ATATTCCCACCACCACCACCCTTCAGATATTATAACCACCTGTATAGAAGCATTTCCATTATTCAGATCCTCTAGAATTTTTCATGTATACAGTCTCGTTTAAAGCTGCTCAAAGAGATGGTTGCAGATCACCTACTTTGATGCAGTACAAAGGCTTCTCCACCTTTAATCATCTCACCTATCCTATATCATATTATATTATATTATATTATATTATATTATATTATATTATATTATATTATATTATATTATATTATATTATATTATATTATATTATATTATATTATATTATATTATATTATATTATATTATATTATATTATATTATATTATATAACTAGCAGAAGTACCCGGCGTTGCTCGGGTAAAAAACTACACTTTAGCAGGCAAAAAAGGCCATGTCAAGATAATTGTAAGGTATTGTTCGATTAGAAATGAAATGGTAGACCATTTTAGTTCAAAGAGCTGCAACTACCTTGACGCTTAGGATGTGGTATAGAGATTATAGGTAATTTAAACTTTGGTAATCTTACGAAAGATAATGTTAGAACTTCAAATAAATGCTATGGCAATACATTGGCAAAAAAAAAGAAGAAGAGTGAAAAAAAACAAAAGGAAAGTCCTCCCCGGCGGGGAAGCGAACCCCGGTCTCTCGCGTGACAGGTGGGGATACTCACCACTATACTACCGAGGATTCGAACGGTCAAGGAGAGTACTTTATAGTAAATTATGGGTTTTCGGGGGGTGTTGAACATTTTTTATTTTATTCAATGTTTTGATGGGACGCCTCCTTCGCCTTGAAAATGAGATTGGCCGCCCCCTACTCAAGGATGACCTCCGAGGTCAGGCTTTTATATTTCAAATCCTCCTCCGGATAAAGCTAGACTCGAACTCCAAATTTCAGCTTCCTAGGTTAAGTAGTTTTCTCATTAATTTACTTCAAACTGACAGACAAACAAACAAACATACTCACTTTTTTACATATAGATAAAAATATTAAATTTATACTATCACTAATTATTTGATTTCATATAGTATACAATATTTACAAGTTCATAAGATTAGTTAAGGCACGACGTGGAACAGGCTGGAGACGGCTGATCCGCTTTGGCGACCCTGAATGGGATATAGCCGAAAGAAAAAAGAGTTAAGGCAAGATACCCTACTTTCCCATTGCGTTTTATGTGAATAAAACCATTTATGTGTTTGAACTTCACTCAAGGCAATAAAAACCATTATCTTCTTTGAATAATTCTTCATCCAAGATTCTTCTGTGTAAAAGATGCTTAAAATACCAAAGAAAACAGCTTACAGAACACAAACTTTACATAATTAAGAGATTAGCGTCATGGTTCCCGTTAAAAACGACAAAATACCAGTTTGCTTTTGCTAAGTGGTACGTGAATTGATACTGCACAAACTAGTTGAAATTTAGATTGTTGGAAATAACTATATCGAAATGAGTGGGTTTTGAATAAACAACATTAAAACAGGCTGAAATGTGTTTAATTTTTGGTAAAATATGCTTTAAAAGCCAGAAGTATTTAGGTCTCCTAATGAACTGAAGGTGAGAATAAACATTAGAATTTCAGTTTTAATACGGCATTCACAAAGCAAAACAAAAATCTGGTAACGTTTTCAGAAGGTAAAATAGCGTAGCGTAATTATTGAACATTATTTGAACAGAGCAAAATAATACAGGTATATTTGTTTCTTAGACTTCACAGTGAAGGATTAATTCGTGATGTCTAACCTCTTTTAATAAATGGCACCTAACAAGTATATAAGTGAGTGCTTTTAAATTAATGATTAAATGCCTATTTACTACTTAGGAAGCTTATCAAAACAAGTACAATGCCACCCACAATTTGACTAACAGCACCTAAAAATAGCTCTATAACTTTAAGACTCAAAAGATTTAATAGTCAACCCTAACAGCAGTATTTTGTTGTATTTTTCATTATGGCAATGTATTTCAATATGTAGTAAAGGTATTGTAATGTTTTGATTCCAGCTGAGGTGTAATTCTTGTCAGATTGCCTGACAATTAAATGCTACAATACTAGCGTTGTATGTCAACAATTGATTATGTAAATGCAGTAGACCCTTAAGTACAAAATAAAAAGGCACTGTGTTTGCAAACTGAAATGTTAAATTGAGTTCAAAGGAGCTTAAGGGAGCCATTCATTAATCTTCTGGATAGAAGAGATTGCTGTTGATCTTCATATGACAACAGTGCAAACTCAAAAGGACACTAAACAACTTTCTGTTCTGGAATTCCTTCACCGACGACCTTTTCCAAGCCGTCAAATCAAATTGGATATGTTTCTCTGAATATGTACTTCACTAAATATTCTTTTTCGATAAAGAGTTAAATAGAGCATTTAACACTTTTCAACACACAACAGCCAAGAGAAGGGTGGAAACCATGACATTGCCTACAACCATGAATATGACATGGCCAAATTTAAATGTCACTAATTCCACTGTGCTAGAAATTCATGTTGAATCAAACCCTTTAAATAAACGAGATCGAATAATTTTAGCATTTATTTACAGCTTTCTGGCAATACTTGGCCTAATTGTTTCAAGCCGACTTACATATGTGATTCTAAAGTTCAAAAGATTACGAAAAAGGACAAATTTGATATTACTAAACCTCCTTGTATCAGATATAATATTTATCATGCTCCAAATACCATATGGAATTTTTATTTCAATGAGGAAACCGGTTAAAGTGACGTCCTCAACATCAACCCTATGTGCAGGATTTTTGTTATTCGCATATATTATAGCAATTACCAATATTTTGAGTGTTGCTATTATTTCACTTGATCGATACCTTGCCATAGCCTTTCCATATATATACAATAAATATATGCATCGGCAATATTTCATCCTCATCATTTTGTGGCCTTGGATACAGGCTTGTTTTTGTATTTTTCCACTAATATCACAAAAAAGTTGGGCTGTTTTCACAAATAATTCGTATTGTGGACTTAATTTTGGTGCCATGACGAAAACATACCTCTGGTTTGTATTGACTATTGTTTTAATACTTCCATTTGTTGTAGTTATTTTCACAAACATCAGAGTGCATTGGATAGCAAAACATCATATGAAAAAAGTTGCCAGACTCTGTTCATCATCCAAGAGAAGTCCACTACCTTCTGATGATGACAACAATAGAAAAACAGATTTTAATACAGAACTTAACGATGAAAGTGATACCAGTAGTCAAATAGGAATATGGACAATCTCTGACACAACAACAAAAATTCAAAATCAGCAAGAGGTATCTCGACGGACATCATTGTCGCCGATTCCAGTGAATTTGGAAAGTGACAGTAAAGCAATAAAATCAGTATGTAATAAAGAAGGCAACGCAGGAGACATAACCTGCACACCACCAAATGAGACTACAGCTAATGTTCCTGAGCGTAGGATAAGCTGTGAGATACTAGTTGGAAATACCATGCGTCGCATTCCATCCATTGTACTTGAAATGGATGTATCTTCTTTGAGCAACATCAATAAAAAAAATGAAAATAATGTCGAGAAACCAGATAAAGAATCTGGTGGACGTAGAAGAAGCAGTATCTTTAACAACATGAGAGAACGAGCGTCTTCGATAATAGGACTCGGTGTTTTTCTAAAGGGGACAGCTCAAGAATCAATTAGAAATTCTAAGTTACAAATCAGGATTGTAATATCAACTTATTTCCTTATCCTTGCGTTTATTATATGTTGGTTTCCGTATTTGATCCCTCGTTTTATGGAGACTTTTGGTGTTACACCTTCTCATAGGGTAGCAGCATACAGTGCGACATCGCTGATATTTAACTCTTTACTAGACCCCCTAGTCATTCTTTCTTGTCGAAAAGATATTCGAAAGGCTTTTATTGGTCAATTACGAAGACCTTACCTTCATGATTATACATGACTGGAGGTTTTTCTTAAAAAAACATACAAGTTATTTAATGGCATTCCAGTACTACCCAGCTGGTTATATACTTATAAATATTTATTGTAGATAGTTGCATTTAAGTAGTGACTGCTGGTATAATTTCTTTTAAAATGTACGAGTTATATAGCAAAATATATCACAAGAAAGCCCCAGAAATCATACAATTTTTAATTGGTTGATGGGAAGGAATGTTATTAGTTATCTATTCGAAACATTTACATCAAAATCTAAACCTGCTAAGAACAGTTTGCTGGAAAACAATGGTCTTTTCTCTGTTTCTAACGTTTTATATTTTGAAATGATTTTGAGCAAAATAGGCATAGCATGATGATGCTTTTGGTCTTATATGTCGTAAGATTGATACAGGCGCAATAATTGCAGCATTAATTTCTCCTGTTCTTTGTTTTATGAGTAAAAAGCACCACAATCCAACTGACTGTTTGTAACAATTGTTTGTGATAATTGTTAGGGGTTTCTAAACGAAATAAAAGGGTTGTTGCTAATACTAGGATGCTGATAGTAAGACCCAATCGATTCTCCTTCTTTTGGCTAAGATCAAGTGTAGTGCATGTTCTTATTTCAGGAAACTGTCCATACATTTTTTGTTGTTCCGTGTTTTGTGTGCTATCTGTTCATCGTTACAAATTCTCTTCCCCTCTGTTAAGATCTTTCATAGATGAAATTTAGTGAAAGGTAAAAAATGGCCCCACTGTTTACTGGAAATATCATTAATGAAAGACCAAATAACACCTTAATTTTTTTATATATACGGGAAGGGTTCGTTGTATAAAGAACATCAAGTAGAAAACATACATTGCACTTAACAGGATTTATACAGACTGTAAAAAATAATGGTAACGCTAATTACTATTTTGGGGTTCCCTTACTTGATACAACACAAACACACTCACTACTTATTTCACGTCGTTGGTGTAGATATTTTAATGAAAAAGTAAAATTCAGTCTGTACAAGTACTTTACTTTTCAAACAAACAACGTAGTTAACCTTCTTATTTTCCATGGAATTCGTTTTCTTGGATAAATTCGTATTTGATAACTATGAAGACCAAACGATTCTGCTGAGTTTTGATCACTAGTGATTGTTTTTTTCTCTTCGTCACTCTGAACCAGTTCGAACACTCTGTCTCGCCTACATAACAATGCATCTATGTTACGGAAATGCTAAATTCTGCTTTTTACATATACGTCTGCGTCTTTATGAAAAACGAAAACGGACAATTGCGTATGTTGATTATTAAAGGTGACAATGAAGTCTCAAAGAGACTACTCACCAAATACGATAGAATAATACAATCCAGATTGGTGCTTTTTTTGTAATAGTATCTTATTTGAAAAGCACTTCATAGTCTATTGTACACCCTCTATTCAAATTCAATAAGTATTAGTTATGTTGAAAAGTAAATCAATTTATCATGTGTGGGGGGTGACCATGTGTCGTCAGAGTCTTGTCGTTATCCCAAAGAGTTAAGCGCTAAACTACACAGGCTAAACAGACACAGACTCATAAATATAAATAACTATATAAATAAACATATCTATCTCAACATGTACATATACATATATGCTGTTTATAGGTCAATCTTCAGACACACGTTTCTCTGTTGCACGCTTCATCAGTGCAGATTTTAACCTCTTAATATTTAGGTACTGTACAAAGACCCCGATCAGTTGTCATCAAGACAAGACTGCTGGACAAGGACACACTGAGTGCTCGGGCCGACCGCTACAATAGCAGTAAGGGTCGTATAAATATTCTCAGCATTTTGACAAAGAGTTTTAGTTTCATTGCCTTTAAAATCTGTACGCTAACGTGCTTGGACAAAGAAGATAAAGTGCCCTCCAGTGAAGAAGCTTCGGAAAGCAATTAGCGTGTCTCTCTGTCAACGGTGAATTGCCTCCTGACCACCTTTACTTGTTCTGTCCCCTGTGTTCAGGTCTTTGATAGATAGAAATCTATGAAAGGTAAAAAATGACCGAAATCTTTACCAGGTGTGCCATTAATGAAAGACCCATGTATATAGTTGAACTGACCCACAAGACTGCTACAGTAGACTCAAGTGTTAATCTCAAGTAAATCTGTTATATTTTTTTCAGAGTATATTTTCACATTCGACATTGTAAGGCTAGATGAGTATATAACTTTCATTCTATTCGGGTATTATAATAAAACAATGCTAAGTTAAATGTCATTTCTCTCATTATGGATCAATTTGGAAAAAGTCGGCAACATTAACAATATACCCTGGGAGTTGCATAAAACCTTGGTATAACGGGACCATTTAGAAAGCAAGTTGGAGACAAGTCTATATTATATTCAGGCTTTGGTCTTAGAAGCCATCAGGTATACCAGTTGTTCAAGTTAATATTCAGTTTGCAACAAAAGGCGCTGGTTAAGAATGTGTCACCTATTGCTTAGTTTGTAGGGCAGGAAGTGATAGACGCTGAAGGACCTGGTTCGAATTCAGCTAGGCAAAACTTTTCCGAATTTTTTGTTTACTATTTAAGGAAATCCTTTTTACATCTATTGATTTTATCAATCAGATGGAGTAGAAAATCATGATATTTTTGTCGCAGAGAAAAATTAAGATATATTGGAAAGAAGAATTGCCCCAAAAGGTTCCCATTACACGACTGTGGGACGAAAACATTAATATTTGCCTAGCTAAATTCATCTAGCTGAAATTGAATATGAAAGACAGGGGAACAATTTTCAATTGATTTATGTTGCTTTCTGAAGTCACATCTGCAGACGAAAAGTAACACCCTGTCAAAACACAAACCTACTTTTACGTAGTAATAGTGACGTAACAGATAAGATTGTTGTATCAGACTAAACTGTCAGACGAAAGCTGGGGCTTCATACTGACTTATATTCACATTAAAAACTGCGTCTTTTCTCCTGTGAAGTCAACCATAATGGGCAGGTTAATATTGAACCTAAGACATCTGGCAGGACAATTGAAAGCATTATCTCAATCACGAAACCCAAAATAATTGTCGGATACGATATGTAAAGCTACTGTGTCCGGACATTACCCGACGTGACCAAACTTGACCACAGGGGAGCTGACGTAAAAAGAGATAACTGGGGACTATTTCATTTTATTGCAATGGGGCATCAAAGGTGCTAATTTGAAAAAGCACGATCTGGTGCAACTGTTATATGAGAAAACGTCCATTTGTCGTATGTCAAACTAGGAACTACCCAGAAATGAAATAAATATTCTTGGAGCAACAAGAATGGTAAACAACAGGCTAATACACCATTTTCTCTTAAAGCTCATACATGTGTGAGACAAGACAGGATAGATCGTGGAGGCAATAGAATATTGTTTCTGACCAAAGGTTTATGGTCTTGGCAGCGTGCTACTGAAGTGACTGGAATACCCCAGCTAGATAGCACTGAAATCTGCTTTCCTGAAAAAGACATCGGATAAACAAATACTACCACGACTATTCTGAGATTAACACACATGGAATAACAGCTACAATTAAGCATAACACTCTTTTGTATGTCTTCGAAGATTTTATTGCAAAACTCGAGGTATGGCCATCGGCACTAGAACTTTGAAATCAGCCTGAGTTGGATACGTAGAACAAGATGCTTTAATACCATCTTTGCGACATCGTCCAAATAAAATCATCTTGAAGCATAGCTGCAGAATGAAGGCACTTCTTACTGGCCACATAAATCACAATTAACTCTCTCGTCTTAAAAGATATTCGAAGCATGAGCTCTTTTAATACACATTTCAGAAATATGTACTTAACTATGTTATATCTGGTTTATTTATATCACAAGCACACCTCAGATCTATTGTGGCTTTTCAGCTACTGTTTACTTATTGCAGCATGAAAACCCAAGAGCAATACTTGTGAGTGAATTCCAGCAGATAATTTTTAAATTATTAATTAATTAATAATAATAATAACAACCCAAAACCCAGTCTTCCTCAGACACTGTTCATTGGATTTCAGCCCATGTTGAAGAGGATTAAATGAGAAAACGTGACCAATTTTGTTAAACGGCCAGAAGTTGACACTGGTAGTCAATTTATTGTACTCGGTAATGTATATGCTCTGACCTCAAAGACTATTAAGGAGCTAAGTGCGCAATCTGTATAGAGAATACCCGGTAGTCAGATGTCGACACAACAAGAGAAATCTCTGCAACAACCGTAAAACTGAGAAGTAAACATATCTTAAGCTTTGATTTCAAACTCAATGGAGAATGGGGTTATAGACAAAGCAGAAATTTACAATAGAACATGCTTGTAACTGCCACACGTATTGAAGAGGTAAAAGGGTTGGTTTCTGAGTCTTGACGAGGCCTTAAAGAAGATCCAATTGCTACTGCAACGTCTGAAATAAAAATAACATGAACGAGTAAAGACACATGTACAAAACAAGTATCTCGTAGAAAACTAGCACCATGCACAAAACTTAGCAGTTAAAAAGCATTTATTGTTCCACAAAAAATATAAAGCTTCTAGCAGATAAGCCATTTCCTGCAATTAGATCTTTCGCAAAGAAAGCGATGATACAGGCAGTATATTTGTAAATGGTCAACCATTGGAAAGCGTCAGACAGTTAACATAATTCGGAGTCCTCTTTGCTGATGATTATGACGATAACCCTGAAATAAAGAACCGGATTGCTGTGGCGAAAAACGCAACATCAGCGCTCACAACAGTCTGGTAAGACAGATCAGTATCAAGGAAAACTTTCGAAAGAAAGTCTTTCTGATTCCAACCTGTAGTAGTGAGACATGGAACCTCAAAAAGAGTGACAGGAGACCACTCTGCAGCTTCAAGCCTACTGTGTTACAGGTGAGTTTTAACAATAAGTTGGACGGAGAGGGTGGCGAAACCGGACGTCTTGCGCATAATTCAATGTCACAAGCGACTACTGGAGACCGTAGTGAAACGAAGACTTTCTTACTAAGGGCACATACTAAGAAGCGATACTCTGGAAAGAGAACTGATCCTGGGCATGGTTGCTGGAGCTAGGAAAAGAGGAAGGCCGAGAACAAGGACAATAACAAGAAAGAATCTGGACTCTTTATAGTACAGGCATACAGAGCGGCCCAATACAGGGCCAAGTGGAGAGCTATGACGAAGGAAGCCACTGTGGCTCAAATATGAACCTTCCGTACAGGGAATTTCAAGAAATATCAAGCTTCTAGCAGATAAAAATACTCGCAGCAAGGTTCATCTTCAGGAGTAAAACAGAACAGAAAAAGGGTCTTATGCTGAAAAATGACCTTAAAACATTTGCAATACAACATTTTAGGCTTACCTGTTCAGAAAAATGTAACTACTTATTTTGCTATGACGATAATTTTTTCGCCTTGATCTGTCAATTATGTAATACATGTTTTAAGTGGTGACAACCGTACAGCCTGTATCAAACTTGAGGGCAACCCATATTCAGGTTTCCTGACAAGTTTTCTCCCCTGTTTTGCCACTCAACTGTGTTGAGCTTCGTTTATTCATTTCAAACAAACATGAACAATTAGGCCATTACAGTAGCTCTACCCTCAATTTTCACTAGTTTACCGCTATATTTTTATGGGAGGAAAACAAAATCATGTATATATAAAGAAAGTACTTTTAGTTCGACTTTTGGTATATTCAACACAACTTTTAAGTCGGTTTTTGTTTTGGTTTGTGAACTAGTTCGATCTAGTCTAGGGTCAGGATATTACTTTTTTCTTTAGTGCGGGAAGCCATATATCAGGCATGGTGTAGGATATACTGCTGATGTGATTGCTATAGGGAATGGATTGTTTCTTTTATTTTTATTTTTGTTGAGAAAAAATCCATAACCTATAACACAGCAATCACATCAACAGTATATCCTATACCCTTCCAGATATACAGCTTCCAGCACTAAAGAAAGAAACACAACAAACACAACATAGGTATTGCGCCCTTATCCGAAACAGATCGATCCTTGTCTACAAATAGGTCTGCACTGCCAAGGTATAAAAGTGCCGTACCCAGTCACCTCAGTAGTCTGACGATGGGGGAAATACCTCTAGAAACCTAGCTCAGAAAAAGCTTACGACTCATGACACCATAAAGCTCTTACATCTATGGCTTCCTCTGAGTCCATAAAATTAAGAAATTTCTAACACACGCTTTTATCATAAAGGAAAGTAGTTTATATAAAAGTAGTATATACTACTTTAGTGTATCATTCTCTCTTAACTTTTTTTGATATAAAACTGTGCCACGTATTTTTTAGGCTTTCAACAAAAAATTCAATTTTTGATTTAAAGATCAAGCTGGTTTAGAAACTATGTTTTAGAGTTAAATGCTTGAAAGATATCGATCGAAGAATGTTGATTTGCAAAAAATCACGAGAAAACAAAACCACTTATGAAATATCAAAGGCCTTCTTGGACTTGACTTTATAAAGCGGGCCTTTTGAGCTCTTGTTAACAATATTCCTTGAAAATTTACCTCAGCAAACTGTGTAAAAGGAAGTTAATTGTGTGGACTCTCCCAATGAAAGAAAGTAGCTTTTTAATTACCCTAACTTCCTGTGATTCGATTGGTAGTAAATCGTCACCGGAAAGTTGTCATACCCACGCAGTTTCAGATTAATTTAACATAAAAAACTACTCTATGATGATAAATAAATGAGTCAATACGAAAGTAAACCTTCCCAGGATATATTAAGAAAAGAAGACAAAATATTGGACTCATCACCATTTGAAATATATTCGGTTTTCATCTTTTAACAACATAAATGTTTGAGACCTTAACAATTCCAAACTTACTTTTGTGATCAAAGTCACTAATGTAGCAATACATCTGATTCAAATAAAACAAAAATGTTGCATTGGAAAAATTTTGGACTGTTGAAAATGGAAATCATATGAGCATCACTTTATAACCTACCTATTGTTCTCTAAATGCGCTTTATCCCTGATTAGTCATAATGGCGTCGCTCAAAAATGTTTTATTTTTTAGCCCTGTCCTTTCCATTCTTTATCTGTGAGTAACCAGTAAAAAATAACACGCTACGCCTCTGGTAAAGAAAAATCGCAAAATCTGAAAAGGTGGGAAATATCAGATTTTACGGATCAGAAATTATTGCCATATCCTAACTTTGCAAAATGATTTTCCCACCTACTGCAATGATAACAGTCAGTATACCAGTGTGTAAACTCAAAACGTCAGTTGGAGTGACTATGCAAAACTAGCTGACATTGCTAAGCTCCCTCGCATCAGTGACCGCTATAAAACTACGGCGAACACGCTTTTCTGGCCATTGTTATCGTGACAAAGTTATATTTGATCTTATACTATGAAAGTCATTAAACAGTACGAAAATTAAAGTTTCCTGAAAAGTTAACCAGAGACAAAAGTATTATAGCAGATGATATAGCAACCATGATGACATATCGTGAATGTTGGCACGACGTTGTGTTTGAAATCTTGCCCAAGGGCCAGGAGTAGGCGTATGCAAATAAAACTATAAATTGGGTTCTACAACTGAATTAGTATTTAAGTCGTACAGCTATAAAATTCGAAATATTAATCGGATGTACCTGAATACTTCTATTTTATTATATCTGTCCCTGATACACATACAAAAACAAAAGAAGCTTGAATATGTCATGAGTGACGATAAATTATTAATTCACAGGAATGATGACGCGAGTCTTGCGCCTTTAGATCATGGTCACAAGCGAGAAATCAAACTCAATATCAAGGGCTGGGTGTATTACCGACTTGGAGAAACAAACTACTGCTTACAACGAGCGAGACCCAATTTGGAAATTCATCCTTAATGCGCCTACGAGAAAAATTACGATGCATAAAACCAACCTCTGTCAAGTTAACGGAAATAAAATTGGACGATATGCCTACTTTTTTATTTCATAACTAAATGAAAATCGACTATCGTTCACAAAAAATCAAGAAATCGGAATATGTGATGTGTAGCTTTCTTATGAAGGAAATGCTGAAGAAAAAAATCTGTTCTAAAATATTGTTTGAAGGAATGATAATTTTTTCTCCTCTTACCACCTAACAGTTATGAACTATACCTCCAGGAATTGACCAATAACATCAATTAAGATTAGCTCACGTTTTCAGAAAAGGCCAAAACAGACGCAGCAACACCCGAATGGAACCAAGTGTAAACTAATAATGTTCTAGTAAACAATAAATGGATTAAAAGGGAATGGTGAAGTCTACAATAGTTTCGAAGGTGTAAGCAGCGAACATCGAGCAAACTGACAAAATATCACTACGATCACTATATAGGCTGGTCATCTATACGAAATAACAGAAGTTTCCAAAAGGTATTCAATCCTAAAAAACAAATTTTCTGCTCTTCAGCTAGATAAAAGAAATTATCACCTCCAACTTGACATATAGTAATTTCATAAGAGCACAGATGGAAGCAGCCGAAGAGTAAATACCATTAAAACCTAAAATAAAGAAAACATCCACGGGATTCAGAAGCTGTAGTTAAAAAGCGTGACATCTTCGAAGAAGCGTAAAAAAAGAAAGGAAAGTGATAGGTCACAAAAAGGAATCACGCTCTCTAAAATGCTCAGGCTGACTTTTGATAAACACACAAACCTGAGTAAAGAAATTTATTCCTCTCCAAATTAGAAATATTGCATATGCCAAATTTTTGTAGACTTCTCCAGAACTATCAATTCTGTTAATCATTATAGAATTATAGAATGGAAGGGAAAATAAGTGCACGAAAACCCTCGGGAGACAATACCGGCAATCATACCACTATAAGAACTCGCGTGCTATAGTTCGCTCTCTTCTGGTAGTAATCGGCGTGTTACAAGGTAACAAGGTAGCACCTTAGCTCTTCAATATCTGTCCTGATTATGACCCCCGCACATTTATTGCTTTGAACAATAAGCTTGGGCTTATTTCAAATAGGCAACATAATTAGAGATTTCCAAGAATTGCCATCGCGGACATAAATTATGCCGATAATATTGCATTGTTTTCAAATCGAATCAATGACGCTGAAAACCTATTTCACATTCTTGCGAAAGCAGCAAGTAATATCGGACTCGACATAAATGCTGGTATAACAAAATATATCGCCCATAATCAACAAGATTTGATAAAGCCCCTAAGTTAAGAACCACTCGAATCGGTCGAATCTCATCAACAGATGAAATCGCGTGTATTATTGTAAAAGCCTGTAATCCTCTAACTAAACCCTTCACATTTTGGAAGTCTGAACTCAAACTTTACTTTTTCTAACCCACTGTCGAAGCTGTTTTGATCTATCATGTAGGCATTGACCAAGACATTAATTAAACTGAATGGAAATTACATCCGGATCCTGTACGCTGTGCTTAATAGTCCTTGCCAAAACCATCCAACTAACCAGATTTTCTTTGGCTCTCTACCACCCACCACAATTATCGTTCGAGCACGAGGGTTTTGACCAGCAGGTCTTTCCTGGAGAACTTACAAGAACTCTCTAGCAAAGCACTACTCTGGGCGCTCAATATGGTCTTACTCGAAAAGGAAGGCTTGTATGTACTTTCATCAACGGAATATTCGAAGACCCAGGCAGTTCAATCGAAAATCTCCCTAAAGCAATGACCGACGGGAAGAAATGGCGAGACAGAGTCGTAATAATCCGAGCAAGCACAATATGATAATGACAAGGAACACTCGTAAAAACTGTGTCATGCTGTAAAGTCACAAATAAACTTGGCTTCCTACAATTAGTTGCAAACTGTCCATTTGTTTTTCAAGGCATTTTTTATCAGGAATTCATGCAACATTTCAAATTTTGGTTAGCTCTTAGTATGTGCTAGGTCAATTTAACTAATTTAATACTTTAACAGTAAATTCTTAAATATGCATCCCATCAATGGTTTGAATGTTTTGGGGTGGACAGGCCACAATTGAACCCACCCACCCCTGAAAATATTTCTTTTGTACTTATTACCTGTAAGTGTTTTACTATTTACTTTAAGATGTAGGAATCAAAAACGAAGGTGTCATTTTTAATAGTTAAGACGTATACAAGGCAAAATGCCACCAAGAGTATGGAACTGTCACTATATGACAGAAAAAAACAAAAACAAAAAACAAACAAAAAAAACAAGGTTAAGCCAAGAGATAAGACAACCCTCGCCTTAAAATGCATTCAAATCATGATGTATGAAAGCACCTAGATCCAAAAGCGTTCCACAATCAAACAGTCCAAGAAAAAGCAACTACAACCATATATTACAACGAGGAGAAACAAGTGCATGAAGATGGAGACGTTGAGAGACACGAGTCACGCCAGGTGCAATAAACTGACCTATTACCAACGACGAAAGCTCATTTGTACACTTTCCATGATAATAGCAAGAGAAAAAAGACTAAGACAACCCATATTCTATCGATAAGACAAAGGTTGATGAGTGGGAACAATATCTGAACCTACTAAATTACAAGCACGTCTCTAAATACGATCAAGAACATCAAGAAAAGATGAAGAAGCACGTGTCCAGATAGGGCAAAAGTAGTCCATGCAAGGGCGGATGGTAGATTTAAACAGATGCAAGGTAACCTCAGGTGTAAAGTAATTTCTAGCATGATACAAAGAACCACCCTTTTTAGAAGCACACCTGCCAATAATTGAATGTAAGAACCATTGGAAAGATCATGAGAAAATGACAAACCATGCTTCCTAGCTGATGAACATTCTTTAAGTTGAGATGCAACCTCACCAGGGTTAAGATCGGAATGATATTCTATGAATATTTAAGGCAGAGTCCAGCTTTCAGTTGAAAGACATCAGTTGTGTTTTAGCTGCATTGAAAGAAACCAGCCATTTCCTTCCCTATTCTCCAAGACCCTGAAGATCAGATTGTAAAAGCTTTTGCAAGTTCGACTTGTTGCTGCTGAGTTGCCTTGTGGTCAATGCCAGGGTACAGGATAGTGTCACCAGGATAGATCTTGATAAATTGAAGCAAATTACCAGGAAGATCATTGATGTAAAGCAGGGAGTCGGACCAAGAAAAGGACCTTGAGAAACGCCAGCGTTAATAAAATACTCATCAGATGTTTAATCTAATATGACAGCATTTTACGATCTCAGACAAAGGACTGAAGGATTTTGAAGACTCTTGCACCAATACTATACCCAGAAAGCTTATGAAGCAAGCCAGCGTACCACACCTTAATATATGCCTTGGATATATCGGGTACTATATTTCGTCCTTCACCTCACGTATCCATAAACATAAAAATAATTTCCGTGATTACAGCCAAAAGGTGACCAGTGGAGCGAGGTCCACTAAACCCGTACTAAACATAAAAAAGAGACCAAACTTTTGCATGAATTCTACCAGTGCTTTGTTAATACGTCGTTTAAAGACCCTACTAATGACAGAAAGAAGACTTACAAGTCAATATTTGGATCAGGTAGGTTACCTGCATTCTTGAAGATAGTAACAACACTTGAAACTTCTAAGGGTTGCAGAAAACAAGATTCCGAGCAGAGGTTAACCTTGCACCCCAATGAAAATAGCTCAGAAGCACACTCTTTCAAAACAACAACCGGGGTCAAATCTGGATCATGAGCTTTAGATTGCTCAAGCCCATGAATAATCTTTCCAATTAACCTAGGGTTTATGAAGACAAAATCTGATCGGTTTGGAAAAGGAACTCTCGCAAATAAAAACCAGAGTCATTTGGGGAGCAATTGGTCGAAAACAATCTAGCAAAAAGGTCGCCGTTTTTTTCCAAAGGGCAGACAAAACTAAACACAAAACTAAAGGGATAGCCGGCTTGCTAGAATTAGAATTACAATTGTAAATCTCCCAGTAACTTAGACTTAAAAGTCTTGTGTTGAAACAGATTATTCAATTCGCTCAGCATAGCGATATTTAGCATCAGAAATCACCCTTTTACAGGCATTCCTAGGATGTTTAAAAAAACTCCCGAGGTTCCATCATGTTGAAATTGAACATAGAAATGATTACAATGAACAATGGCAGAAGAACAATGAGCGTTCAACCATGGAAGAGAATCGGGTTGGACTTTTAACTACGACTAGGTACAAATGTTTTAAAGCCAACTTGTAGTCATTCTGTGAATTCAGGTGCAGCGTCAGAAGCTGATTTGCTGTATCCTATTAATTGATTGAAGCTGTAATACAAAAAAGTGGAATGGATGTCCAAAACCATCACCTTGATGCATACCATCAGAATGCCGGGGTGGTATTAAATGGAGCGACAGCAGCCACTATCTCCCATACATTGTTCTCATAAGAGAGGAGTGGTGATGAGGTGAAATTACCATCGGTGTTATCCAGACACTATCCCTAGGAGAGTTGCGACCAGAGGCTAAAGAGGCCTTTCTGACAGACACCCTTCCGACATCAACCTGTTATTTCAAGGTCTTAGGGTAGTCTGCAAATTAGCCTTGAAAGCTGTTATCTTTGAAAGTGCTTATTTATTTTAATTATACTCACTTTAATAGAAATGCGTCGCCATCGACTAAACGTTGCATATCGAATCAGATGAAGCTAGCACGCGCCACGGGACTCAATCAATCATTTGTGGTTAAACAGATGCTTGTGACTAATAATAACTAATGGATATTTAATGGCTTTGTTCTCGGCAGGCTTTAGAGAAAATGCGACACAAGCCTCATTGAAAGTCTTTACTGTACCTGACTGAAGGAATCTATTTACATTTTGGGGAAGACCTGTTATACATGTTTCGAAAACTCAAAATTTCGTTACTGAGTACATGTATGATACTGTCCTGTATATTTTAATCTGTCCTTTAAAAAAGACTGACTTAAAATCTTCATGATCCTAGCTTTTTGACCAGCGGGCCTTTTTAAAATCTCCTTTTGGCGTCATGGGAAGTTTCTGTTCTTATTTCGGTTCTGCAGAATAGTCTCTTTTTGTCTTCTGCTGAAAATCGTTCCATTCCTTTCATTTTCTAGCGACATCCCATCTGATGACATTAAAGCATAACTTATATTTTTGTGATGTAGATGAGCTACTATTTTAGGACGGCAAAGAATACACGATGATAGACTTGTCATCTGAGACTGACACAATCTTGGTTCCTGTGCTGTTATACTTAACACCCCACACCTAAAAAATAAAGTCAAGAAGAGTAAAAAAGAATTCAATCTACGCCAGTCAGCCAACGCATAAGGAAATGTGGCGTAACATGCGATTTGGTCACCACAAAAATTCTCGCTTCAACATACAGCCGAGAAGTGTGCTGATTCAATCTAGAAGCCCTCTACATACAGGAAATAACGCGTAGGGTCAATACCAAAGACGAATTCTGAAGCAAAGCTCTCATAATTAAGCTGTTTTAGTTGTGTCAGATTTTGATCACACAATAATGGGTCCTGTTCTGACTTGCATCTTAATGAAAAAATATTTATGATTATGATATGATTATAATAATTATTATTATGATATTATCATAACAATTCTTTTTTCTCCAAAAAGAAAATGAATGTCAAAAGAAGCAAAAAATAATAATTTTCTATTTGCATTTTCTCGTTCCTACCAAATGTCATTCAACGACTTCCGGTTCAGAAATAACTCTAACAAATTACATTATTAAGGGTGAGAGTATTTGCTTTAAAATAGGGACACAAATTCAAAAGAAATTATTCAATGCAATGACTTTGTTACCAATTTTGTAAACTGACGATCTGTCTACCATCATGGCTTCCGAAAAATATTTGATTGTAGCCATACCATACACAGTTCAAAATTATTAGGTAAAAATTATTTGGTACAAAATAACGAACAAAGTCAAATTCTACGAATGTGACTGCTATCTCAAAAAGTAAATTTTTTTGGCATACAACAGAATCAACAAATAAAGGTTGCACTTAAAAATAAAACAGTGTCCTCAGATTGCATACGCATTTAACAGTTTAGAAACTGGGGGCTAAAAAACAAGCTTTCACTGTCCTCGTTAAAGCGTATTTTATTGTGCTATATAAAACCATGAACTACCCTTTATACCAACTGGTTGTGATGTGACTACACTTGTTTTATCACTTATATTCCTTTATTGATCTAAGGGTTATTCGGGTGCAAGGGTCGTCGTAAGCCCTGTTACGCAAAACCAACACAAAAATGACTGCAAGTCACCGACGAAGAGAACTTCCATTTTCTTCAATCACTGACTTTTATAATCAATCCAAATGTAAAATGAATTGAAATGATGTGACTAGATCCATTTGTGTTCCTAGTATAAAGTTTCTCTCAATGGATACTAACAGTACGGTCACATATATTGCCAAAACACTAAGGCTGTTGAAACGAATACATTATTCATTTGATTCCAAATACTGGTGCACGGGTGTAAGAACGGTGCCCAGTGACCACAAACCTGGGTTGGTCGGCTCAGTCATAATCAGGATTCAGCGGCCTTCATGCATATTAGAAAGGGTAAGTAGTTTTCTATAATCTTATAATTTCTATCAAGGGAAAGAACAGATAAAACCAAATTCTCATTTTGTTCGCTTTGGGCTATTACTCTTCTGTGAGTGACGACGTCAGTTTGCACCTACTACCACAATTCATGCAATTACAAAAATATCAGTTGTAAAAGGTTCTCGTTTTTAATTGTGAATACCTATTCACTTACTTGATCTGTATGTTCATAAAATGTGTGTACACATTGACGAGTGCTAGAGTCCCACACTTTAACACTCTTATCGCTTGAACTACAAAAGAAAAAAACCCAACATAAATTACAAACTTCATGGGAAAAAAGCAGGGGCTTTTAATTTGTATGTCAAAAAGTATATATTAACTATAAATACAAAAAACGAATTCTCACTGCATATTTAATACCAGTTCTGATGTATGAGTCTTAAGTGTTGGGCGATTAGGAATGTGACGAAGAAAACGCTCTGTGGTGTCGTTTTTAAGACCAATGCTTAGAATTTCATGGACTAATCAGGAAAATGACACTGAGGTTCTACAAGCAATTAATATGAAAAGAGGTTTGATATTAGGTATCACGTGTAGCTTATTGGGAATTTTTATCGCTATGCTGGATTAGAAAAAATGCACTACTCAGAGAGGCCAATGACAAAAGCTGCTGAAGAGGGCAAAGACGTAAACATCATAATAGTCTTTACGACTGGGTCACACTGGGAGAGATGAGCTGCACTAACCTAGTCAAAGTATCACCAGATAAGTTGATTTAAAGCCAGATGATTGCCGACACCTGTAACCGACTTGCCACTTGATGTTGATGATGATGATGATGATTATGATGATGATGATGATGGTGATGATGATGATGATGATGATGATGATGATGAAATAAACCTAACCAGTGGTATAATCATAGCTACAATAAACAATAAACAAACAATACTAGGGCAGAGCAATAAGCGTACGTAATTCAAATAGTGATATTCTCATTTCTGCGATATTGCATGATGAACAGAAAAGAGTTGCACAACCTTTTTCTTTCCACGCCTGTACATTGTCTTCTCAGACCATCATGTGCCCTTTCCAATAAAGGTGGATAGAAAATTCTGCCACTCCCACTAGCTGGACAACAAGCCCTTTATAANATGATGATGATGATGATGATGATGATGGTGATGATGATGATGATGATGATGATGATGAAATAAACCTAACCAGTGGTATAATCGTAGCTACAATAAACAATAAACAAACAATACTAGGGTAGAGCAATAAGTGTACGTAATTCAAATAGTGATATTCTCATTTCTGCGATATTGCATGATGAACAGAAAAGAGTTGCACAACCTTTTTCTTTCCACGCCTGTACATTGTCTTCTCAGACCATCATGTGCCCTTTCCAATAAAGGTGGATAGAAAATTCTGCCACTCCCACTAGCTGGACAACAAGCCCTTTATAAAACAGCCCCAGCTTCCGTTTTTAACCTCACCAACACCATGGAAGCTCGCACACACAATCACATTGTCTTAATCTATTCGATTTATGAAGTCCTTCGCCCCATTAAATTCTCGTATTATATAGTTTTACTTTCATTTCAAATAATCCCCCAAATTAACTTATCTTGACTCTTCAATGGATATAATGGGCATTTGCTTCGCTTCTCCTTAATTTGGTTAACATCATTTAAAATACTTCCTGCTGTTACATCGAGACTCTACGTTCACGCTTTGATAAAATGTGATCGCACTGGCATTTTGGTAGGAAAAAAGCATAAATCTGAAATAGTTAACTAAACTGCGACAGCCAAAGCCAATGATAAAGAAGCTGAGGAGCTGTAATCTCAACAGTGTATCAAATCCTCTCTAACGGACTAGAATTTTGATCTGTGGCAAGACTTAATATGGAAAAAAACATGTTTTTGAATGTCACATTATTGGTGGAAAAAATAGGTCAAATTAGGTGCTAACACTTAATATGGTATAAGACACGTGCTAAACTCTCATATTATTGGTGTTAAAACACGGTTCTGGGTTGCTTTCCAGTTAGGCTGGGAGCCACTTCAGTGTAGAGTCTTACTCTTTTTATTTGAATTTTTATTGTGCATTTTCTGTTGATCTTTTTATTTGTTATCTTCTTCCCTCTCTGAATTTTATCTCAAAAACCATGTAAAAAACAAAATAAGTAGTTTACAGCTTAGAATTGGGAGAGGCGGAGAAACGAAAAAGACGCAGTATTTCCTGGGGGGTGGGTAAGGCTTACGCCGGGAGTTGGTAAGTTGTTGATTTAACGACTACCCCACTACCGCTTACTTCTACTGATTAGCACTACACTTGGCTACTTATTAGTAGTTTCTTTTTGCAGTATTTCATTTAAAATTAAGTCTTTTATCTGCATGCACTACTTGGTTTCATTCCAACATAGCATGAACCTAAAAGGTGCATTTTTGTTACCTTAAACCCTTAGTAAAACCACCATCACTTTGATTGTGAAAAAACAAACTTCCTGTCGTTACTATTGTTCTTGTAATATTAACATAAACAGTATTGGAAGAAAACCACTTATCATTGGGTTACTTTAAATAATAATTTTCCCAGTTAGATCAGCACATGAAAGCAGGTTTAAGTTTTGCTACAAGAAAACGAAGTTGTGCGCCTGAATACAATCCTCGTTTTTCTATTTCCAACTCTTCTGGTTACTCTTTCTATTCTCCCAATATCAATACTGTTTACCAGGGTTGGCGAAGTCACAGCCAAAACACAAGCTCATACCACGAAAGCTTATTTAAAAGCATATTGTGAGTTAAACAAACAACGGTTTATATCGGTTAAAGTCCTTATTTTTTATCACACACAAGATGTACGTAAGCAGGCACCAGCATGTTGACGTGCATCTCTGTATGTAACATAAAAAACAATATTACACTACACTTTAAAAAATTATGCTATTGCCATGATATCATTATACATTGTTCCTTATTAACTCATGGACCACTTTTCTAAATTGTTCGTGTAGCAATATGTGTTGCAATGCACTGGGGAGCTATGTGAAGAAAGAGACTGGGCAGTAAATCAATAATTTGGAGGCCAGTTGTAACAAAATCCTCTGCGACTGTGCCTATGTATGGTACCAACCTTCCATCCTGACCAATGGCTGAGTGAAATGAAAGACCGTGAGGACCATTTTCCGTTAGGCAAGGTGCCATGGCGACAAAGTACATCAGTGTAAAGGATTTGTAAACAAGCCCACAATAAGATTGTCTGTAGTGATAACACCAGATTAGCCAACCACTGCTTTTTTGTTCCCCCCTTTATCTTTTTTCTTTATTAAAACGGCCAAATTACTTATCCAAATTAAGTAGATTCTACAACCGTGGGGATCAAAAAAGACACTGAATCACAAAACACTTGTTAATCCACAAAGAAAGGCCCCGTAAGTGTAACTCGGTAGGTTAACACATCTAAAGACAATACTTTTACACGATCTATTCAAATTTTTTTTACAAACTTTTCAACTTTACATTTAATTGGCTCCCTCTGAATTAATTTTCTCATGTTGAAACAGGGTGGAGTCATTCTTTCTGGATTTAAAATGATACACTCTCTTTGCGTAGATCCTCGTTCAAAATTTTAAGGATTCGTGCCAAGCATTTGTTTCAACAGCTACAGGACATTTAACGCTGTTCCTCTTTCTTTTGTGTTTCCACTTTTTAAAGACAAAGATGTCATACAAGTAGATACAAATAAATACATAAAATAAATAAGTACAAAAGAGATCATGTCATAAGTAAAATATCCCACACTGTTTGCGACCATCGATGGATCATAAATGTAAGTTTATTTCTCTTGACGACGGGCTGACCTTTCTTCTTGCAAAAAGTACATCTTTCCCAATGTATCTGCAGATAAACATGCGTTTAATTATCTGCTTGTTTCTTACATTTACCATACAGGAGATTAATAGTAATCACCACGATATATATATATATATATATATATATATATATAATATTGTATATATTATTATACATGTACATAAATACATGTAGATAGATGGATAGATAGGTAGACAGATTTTATTTAAACAGTACTGTGTCTATTTGCAAGAAAGTTGGATAGCAAGATGTTTAGAAAAAAACCCAGAGATAAACGGAAAAAATGAAAGCAAAACATTCCATAGAGGTCCACTGTGCTGCTTTATTTTTGAAGTTCAAGATCGGTGGGTACAAAGACACGACACCCAAGCTTTTGCGAGAAATCGCTACATGATTATTACACAACAATATCTTCAGGGCGTTTACCCTCCAGCCTTTAAATCAACAAAACGAAGCGAAAAAATCCGCTGCGTGTCAAGTACGCGGTTTCTTTCTTCATATCCTGCTTTGTAACTAGCGTATATTTGTAAGTGGGTACGTTGAACGAGGTGGGTCTTTAGTGACGGGAATTTAGTAGAGTAGTAGCGCCATTCGACTTGAATTTCTGATCTTTAAAAGATACGATTCTTCACAAGATTTTGGTTTAATAAAATGAAAACCCATAAAAAAACCCGTTGTTTAATAATTAATCACGTAATTTTTGAGACACAAATACGAATTATAGGCAGGCCACACAGGATATCTGGTAGTAAAGCTTCGACGAAACTAATCTACATTTATGGGAGTATAAAGCCAAGAGATGGTTATCTGGGAGAAAATAGTGTGCAGTAGTGTGCATTTAACCATGCAGTGGAAAAATGGGGCTTGGAGACAGAAAATATTATAAACAAATTCCTGCTACTCCCACACAATTCAAAGCCGCAAGGTACGATTTATCACGTGATGAATCCAATGACACCATGACCTCATAATGGCGAAAAACTTAACGTGCCGTCTACATAGGTGGCCCTTTCTTTACTTTTTTCTTTTGCTTTATAACTATAGCTTATACTTCACACCATATATTGTATGTGTTATACATTTTGTGTTATACGTAATATATACATATTCTATATAGGTCATATATTATATATATAAATGTATGTATATATATATGTTAAGGTATGTTAAAACTTACCATATATATGGTAAGTTTTCCTATCTTGTCTGTATTTTCCAGGTTAATGATAGCGCAATGTCTGACATGAGAGTCGTCTCAAAAAAATCAAATACTAAAATAAATACATTTTAAACACATAAAAATAAACACATGAAAAATCTAAACTGTAACAAGTTTTCGACAATGTCGGCATACCCTGACACAAAATGTGTATTGTCCACTGAAAAATCCACACTCAGAACCCAAGAACCGTGACCGTCCAATGTCCCAGCTAAATTAGCTTGCTTGACATCGTACATTTTCAAATGACCGTCATCTGACGCTGTAACAAGAAGTTGTGAATCTGGCGAAAAGGTAAGTGATCGTATCGGCATAGCGTGACCTACAAAGCAATGCGTAGGAATGTAAAAAAAATATATAAAGTATCAAACATTTATTTAAATGAAAACAATGTGACATTGTGGTGCAAAAAAGGAGCGATTTAAGTTGTTTAAGTTGTTAATGTCAATTACGACGATATATATTCACCTTATGGTTAATAAACCTAACTAACCTAAAAATACAATTGCCTATATTGGCACTAATAATCGTCATACTACAGGTGTTGTTTCCTAAGCAAAAAAAGGGGGGGGGGGCTTTGCCTGGAAAGATTATACTAAACTGATGCTTAGAATTGAGGCAGATGGAGGATTTAACTAACCCTAAATGTTGTCTTATGGAACTACCAGGAACTGTAAATGGCACATATGGATAAATTGGTAGACAGGTTAGGTCGATATGCAGTTACGTAGATACGTACGAGGGTATGTTCATACCAAAAGAGCCAAATGAAAAAGCAGATAACTTTCACAAAGGTCAACCAAGTCGAAACATCGTGTTTTGTGGCTTCCTCTTCATGAAATCCTTAATATCGGGTGTGAACCATTGGTTATTGTGTATAAATTACGGAGTTCATAGTGACTTGCTAGAAACTTTCGTTCCTTAATTTCAAAAAAACCCTCTACAGCTCTCTCTTTCCCTCTTACCGGTGCAGCTGCTTATAGTGGAGCAATGCACAAAAAATTAGCTGTCGCTGCATCAAGACAACCCAGAAATTTATTTATTTTCATTTTTCAGAAAAGCTAATTTTTTTTTCATTCATTTATGTCGAGATTTTTATATCTGTATGGCTGGTCAAGTGCCAAACCTGATACAGGGATCGGTGATCATGAGACTCCAGACCATCCTATCACTGCAGGCATGCATGCTTTCGTTACAGCTCAGACTGTTGTTCGTAGCCCAACTGTTTAGACTGTAAAAATATCTTTCTTTGTCTTCCTCTGGCTCTCTTGCCCTTGATCTTTCCTAACAAAGAATGGTGTTCCAAGTTAGGACGTCTCATGTGCCCGAAGAATTGCATCTGTCTTTGCGGTAATGTATTGATGAGTGACATTTTGGTGTTGTCCAATGCCAGGGCTTCCTTGTTTGATTTGTGTTCTGTCCATGATACACCTACATATACCTGGCTAGTATTTCAAAACTACTAATTTTCATAACAATTAATCTTTAGCATTTATTAGATTGCAAACTTAAACTCTAAAGGAAAAAAAGCATTCTCAATAGACTTACTTTATACATACGTGCAAACGTGATGTGTGGTTCTCAAGATGAAACCAAGATACTACTAACCTTCCAGAGTATGAAGGAGTTTCTTTGTTTCCATATCAAAAATATTCACAATGCCATCTATATGCCCACAGGCTACATATTTTCCATCCGGACTCTGCAAAGAAATATTTTCATTTGTGAATTTAGAAACTTAAAAGGCAATAACAGTAACACAGCTTGCCAGGACATGCAATTAACCCCCCTCCCCCCTATAAAATTCTGATACAATTTAAAAATTAGACAGACACTCTTTAAAGATCACGACGTAGTTAAGACGGTAGCAAAAATCAACAATGCAACTTTAGAACCAAACTTAAAAGATCAAACGTAAGAACCAAGAAATATAAGCAAATCACTACTACCAACTTGTATAAGACGTCAAATTCTAGAACATTGCTGGGGATGTAATTAAGACTTTGACAGAAAGCACAAGAAGGCACTGGAATACGAGAAAGGCAAGAAAACAAGGCCATCCAAGGAAACAATTTAGTCAGAAAAAAACCCCACATTAAATCAAAGGAATACTCTTACAGCAGGCTGTTTATTTTCCAAAACCTAGCATTTAATTATAATTAAAAGAGTTTTCATACCATGAGGTATCACTCAGAAAATTGCAAGCATATTAGTACAGAGGAGATAGGACGTCGTCGCATATATTAGCACAAATATAACTGTCACCTAATTACCCTTTGTTTCACATAAAAATAATTTCATGTCTGGTGAGCTTGGTCCTTCAGGATTATCTTCTGTTGACCATTTGCAGTCTTAAGGAGCACTGGCGCCATGCCTTTTTCACTTGACAACACACACATACACACACTACCTCACACTCGGTTATTCTTGCGCTTATTATTCTCTTGGTACAAATGAAAACAGCACTTTAAGAAGTGTTCTTCTTTGACAATGCGACAAATGGCGTTAAATAAGCACAATAAGAGAGAGAGAGAGAGAGAGAGAGAGAGAGAGAGAGAGAGAGAGAGAGAGAGAGAGAGAGAGAGAGAGAGAGAGAGAGAGAGAGACAGAGAGAGAGAGAGA
>RDPX01000363.1:648126-662553 GCA_003991215.1 Morbakka virulenta
AAAAAAATTCATTTAACTCCCCCACCCCCCCCCCCCTCTCCTTTAACAGAACAGCCTAACAGCCTAACAGCCTAACAGCCTAACAGCCTAACAGCCCAACAAATGATTCGATGAACAAATGTTATGTGGTGAATATATCGGAGGCCTTTTAAAATAAATGACAGGTAAACAAAAACAAACCAATCAATTTTATTATTTTATTATATTATTATATTATTTTAAAACACAACATTAAATTTAAAACCAAAATAAATCGCTTCTTAACAGTTCTTTTGTATCGACAGTTCAGAGAAGAAGACAGAGCAGCACTGTGCGAAAAGTAAAGCTTTGGTCACTTTAGGGCTGATTGCTTGCCAAATTTACGCGTAAAGATTGCTCGCTTGGTGTGTAGAATGCATGCCGCTCCTCGCTAATCGCTTCCCTCCGTAAACTATAACTGCTACTGTTCCAATACGACATGTTTGAAGCAGTTAATCTCAATAAAAAATTCTCCTTTATCTATAAGTAGGCATAGTCTCTGTTGTGTGAACCAACTAATTAATGGTGTGACAATGTGAAGTTACATAATTTCATGGGTGAGCTACTGACGAATATATTGCATAACTGGTTCACGTAATCCGGGGCTGTAGTGTCTAAGAGAAGTGTGGTGTGTGAAAGTGTTTTAGGAAACACACCCAGCGTTATTTATCTTTAACAAAATTCGAGCTAAAGTAAGACCATCTTGATATAAAAGCCTGGTTCAGCTTTATGAATAATCTGGTAGTACATATAAGTACGAAAAGTACGAGAAGAATGTGGTCTATAAAGAGGGAAGGAAAAGCTGCACTCTTAAATTAGAAATGTATCAGCGTGCATGTTAAAACCCCAAAACTTAGCATCAAGATAAGCTGCGAAAGTGAAGATGTTGACACGCTACCCCGTTCTCAAATGTATATTTGTTTATGTTCAGGAAGTACACTAGCATGGTTGATATGACATATTTAGTTCAACTGGTTAGTAATGAACTGAAAACAACGTAACAGTTAGACGTGTCGGGCATCGGCTGACAAAATTTCCACTGTTTGCTACAAAACTATTGTTTAACATCCTAAGTTCCAATGCACGGCAGTCTTATGGGCTGAGTGAATTGGAAGGCCCAGAAATTTTTATTTGGGTTTTAACGTCATTTTTTCCCAGCAATTGAAGCTTAGACAGTGCCCTTCAGAGGGGTTTTGTTTTGGCAGTGAGGAATTTCTTGGTTGGATGCCCTTCCTGACGCCAACCAATGGCTTCTTCTTTTGTAAAGTTCCAAATTCTCCTCGCCCGCTCGGGGAATTGAACCCGGAACCCCTTGGTTACAGTGCAAATGCACTAACCATTAAGCCACAGGTCCTCTGGATAGCCCAGTAATATTTCTGATATATCAAAATCTCAGTTCTTGATAATATTTGGGTAATTTAACGGTCAAATGAAAAAGGCATGGGTAGGTTTTCCAGGTATGCGTTGTTATATGAGATATGTAAACTGAAAATAGTTCGGAAAATGAATCGTACATTTCCTGTAGCATGTGATTCAGTTACTACAAACTCACACGGAGTGACTACGTTTAGTTACATATTACGCTAGTCGGAAGAGTTCGCAAAAATAAATAAAACTCTGGCAAAACAAAGGCATCTAACACTGATTCTGTACGTAAAAGACATTGGCAATCAAAAATGAATCATACAGTTTGCAATACATGTACGCATTCTCCAGTTAAGAGAAACTTCTCTAAAAACATATACAAACTGAACGTTGTGTCATATTCAAATCTGGCCTATGTATGGGCTTTCTATAAAAACGAATCAATATTCTTTATATTAGAAAAAAACCCCAAACCAAAGTCATATGGTCATATGTAGTCAATAATAACAAAAATATTTCAACATATACAAAACAACACCTGTTACTCCATAATTACTACAATTAATGATATAACTTGTGATGGCATGCTTTAACTCATGTAAATAATTTCTTTTCATATTGTCTATATGACAGTTATGTACACCATGGTGGTTACTTTCAAAACAGAAACAAGAGTTCTTGTAAGTTACTGTTTTTCTCTTCAGCCTACATTTCCAGGTAGATTGGAAATTTCTTGTTTACATTTTATCTGAAGGAGAGGGCAGCTAAAACCAGTCTTTCATTTCATTAGAGTAAATCACTCCAACTAAAAACAAGAAGGATTTCAACCTTTTCTCACTTTTCTTTTCCTTGTGATGCCTATGGTATGACATCGGCGACCAGCTCATGCCAATCCTTTTAGCTTTCTTAACTTTTAGTGAATTTCAACATTGATTTTCCACTCCATTCTGCTATTCTCTGAAAAAATGTGATTACTTGCTTTCCTCTAGTTCATTTTTCTTCTACCTTGCCCCTCAGTGTTACCTTATCTCTTTCGTCATTTCTCGTGCACTTCTGAGGAACCGGAACTGTTGCTTCTTTATCCTCTTCACCAGGTTATCCTCTTCACCAGCTTTCTTTCACCTCCCTCTTTAATTAAAACGCAATTTGTCGGTAATTTGTTGTATGACTTGCCCTTGACTTTTTAATGTAATTGTTTTTATATTATTCATATTTATAGCAATTTTTATCGAGTTTGAAGAGGTGATAACAGAACTAATAAAACAGAAATATATAACCAAGTATCTTCTAATTCTTGTTACAAAACTGAATAACGCATGATATTTGGCCAATAGATCCTTAAAAAAGGTAAATCAAACATCTTGTCATCTTAATACATCTTCAAGACCGGCGCTTGGAAATGACCAAGTTGGTCGAAATGTTGTATTCTGTCAATGTTTTTTTTGCAAGTCTTACAAAATAACTCTTGAGTTGCTTCCAATCCTGGTTAGTATTGTATTTCTTCACATCGAAATTGTTAATTTGTCACAATAGAAAATGTCAGTAGTATTTACATTTACCGAGTGTAACGTTTCTATGTTACATTATTCCTATTTGATGGAATTCTATGGTCAGTGAACCCCTCTCCATCAATAAGGCTACAAATTGTGCACAACTCAAAGGTGTTAAGCTCTTATTTCTCCATCAGTTGACTGCAAATCATATATATAAATATTAAATAACACAATTTATGTATACTTCAAACCACACAATAAGCTAATACTTTACTTACCACCTCCAGCACTTCACTAAGTCATCAATAGCACCAGAAAGAATATACTCATTTCCATCTCTCTCTGTAGCCCAAGCAACTGCCCAGATACTGTCATCGTGTGCTTTGATAAATCAAATGAAAAACAATTATCTTGATATCTCATACATAATTTTCATTCCTTGCAATGAGGTTCAGTCCCAACGGAAGCAAAACCTACTTAAGTGGACGAATTTACATGTTATTTATTAGACGTCTGAATTTTTTATGTTTAATTTACTTATTAGCTTTAAACTCTACCCTGGCCAGATAATAATACCATTGCTCTATAAATAGCAACATATGTATTGCTGATAGGAGAATACCTGTAGAAATACAGCATTAATAACATTTTTGAAATATATTACACATATATTAGTTATACATCTTATATATGTATTACATATAAGATTATTATTATTAAATTAATGTTTATACAGGATACAATGCATATATGCACAATATACATATAAACACATCAGTATTTTACATAAACTGTACAAACTGCAATCAATGTGGTCCTGTTAAATATAGAAAGTATACAAACAATACATATATATATATATACAAATAATATTAAAACTCAGTTTAAGTTCTTGAACATATCTACAGCTCTTCAACCTCAGCTCAAATTTACTTGTTAAATTTCATGTATAATAATTGTATGACTAAAATGTGTAATATTTATGCATAATCACAGTATAATGTGAAAATGTGGTGAATATATGGAAAAGGCCTAAAAGTATAGAATTTTTGAGGTTTGGGCCATTTTTCATGTGTACACCAATTAAATATGATTGTCAAATTGCTATTTCCTGAATTTTTCTCTAGTTGCTTTTTTGTCTATGGGAAAGGCACATAGCAATTATTATCTCTATCTTACAAACTGGTTGTAAAAATTGTTTCTTGCAAAATTAATCAGTGAAATAATGTTCTTGAGTTTTAGTAACACGTTTCCCCAAATATCAAGCAATTATTATTATCATTATACTATTATTAAATTATCATTAGTAGTAGTAGTAGTAGTAGTAGTAGTAGTAGTAGTAGTAGTAGTAGTAGTAGTAGCAGTAGTATTAATTTATTTACTCACAATCATCAAGATGTTAATGGGTCTGGGTAAGTAAGGTGGGAACAATCAGCAACAAGCTAATAAAGGACCCCACCCTATCATATCTCATGGCTTACACAGATGTCTTTCTTAAAATCCTTGTTTTAAAAGTCTTGATTCTCTTTAAATCCTTCTGGCTTCTGTTAATACCATTCTAGAGCTCTTCAAAATTCCAAACTTTTCCAATGACAACCAATGAATATACTTTGCTACATTATCATGTCACCTTCTACATTCTCTTTGTGCACGTTTGGCACACTCATTCACCAGATGACTTATTGGTTCTGCCCTGCAACCAAAAATTCTTCTTAAAGACATATTGCTTGTTTTTCAATATAGTGCCTTGTATAATCCTGTGCCAACACACTAATACCTCAAGTTCACCCTTTTAGATCTCTGTTCCTTAATCATGAGCAGCTTTTTTCCCAAACAATCCCAACTGCATTCCTAGTGAATCACGCATGCATTTGCTTTCCTTCCATTGTTTTTTCAAGTCCCATTTTATGTGATAAAGCTGTGATAAAGCCTTCAGTTTCTCCTTTCAGTCCTGCACTCCTCATCCACTTATGGGTTGCTTGTTGATCGACATTAGCATTTTGGCTTTGGATTACATATTGACCATTCAGAGCCTTCTGACTGTATCTTTCTGTTATCTGGCTTTGACCTTTCTTTTTTGTGGTTCTTTTGCTTTTTTTTCATGACTTTTGTTGCACGGAGCTTTTCATCTTCAACTATTGGTTCAACTTCTCATTCATTTTCAAATTTCTTAGCTTCTCTAAATACTGGGTGAAGCTTTTTACTATTTCTGTGTTGCAAAACCAGTTGCACAAGCCAATCACTTAGGAACTCTAAATAATGTTTCATTGCTACCGTTCTTGTTTTATAAGAAAGTTCCAATTGAACAAGACCACAACCCCCTTCCCTTCTAGGTAACTACAACCGATCAACATTAGCCTTCAAGTGAAATGATGTGTTCGATGTTAACAGTTTGCATGTTTATCCATTTCCTGTAGGTAAGACATATTCCAATTTATTCTGTTGAAACTATACTGTACAACTGGTATGGCAAGATTGTTGATAACCTCCATTCAATTTTTTGAGTTTAACTCTGTTTTAAGGACCAGCCTTATCCTCTGATAATAATCTTTTCTGATTTTTTCATTCATTGACGCATGCTCTAATCCATCTCTTTCATTAACTTCCAAAAATTTATAGCTTGCCTCTGGGTCTAGTTCCTTAATAGTGGTTTCAATATCAAGGTTAATCAGAGTGCTTTCTCCCACTTTTCCTTTCACAAATACTGCCTTCACACACTTATCAAGTCCGAACTCCATGCAGATATCTTTACTAAATTCACTAACAGTTCTAAGTAAGCCTTTGAGTTGTTGGTCATTTTTTTAAAATAGTTTTAGACCATCCATATAAAAAGGTGATTTGTAACTTTGTGGAAGATGGAATTACCTAAGCCTGAGTTATTAAGTTCATTTGAAAGAGATATGAGGGCAATACAGAAATGAAGTGGGAAAAGAAAGCCTCCCTGGAAGATACCTTGTTTTATTTTGAATAGGTCATAAATAGGTGACAACTCAGCTCTGTTCCTTCCCAGTCCAGCTTATAACCATTGTTGATGTTACTCAGTACCATGAGAAAAAACAGATGACAGTGGGAAAAATGAGTCACCCTAAAAAATTCCTCTCCAAATATATCAACATCTGTAAGGATCTCATTGTTTGGTACTAACATTGTCTTCCAATTTTCCAATGCCTGGGCTATTAGTTGACATATATTACCAGCGATTTTGAACATTTGATGGGTTTATATGAATAATGAGTGGGGGAGCACACCATACTCTTTCTTGAAATCTATCCAAGCCATACAGAGGTTAGTTTTCCAATCTAAGCAGTTTTTCAACATGATCTTATCAATGGTTAGATGATCCCTGGTACCTTGACTCCTTTTTTGACAGCCTTTTTGATTCACAGAAAGTAGGCCATTCTCATCAAGGTGTTTGTACACTTTATCAGAAAATATGCCAGTCAGCACCAATAAAGCAAATATTGAAATGTGATTGGCCTCTAATTTGTTACTTCTGGTCCCTTTGCAGCATCCTTCATCACCAGGCTAGTCTTCCCTTCTACCATCCATTTGGGAAGAGAGTCTTCTTCCACACACTTATTATAGTGAAATACCAATGCATCATAAAACATAGTGAACCTCTCCAACCAAAACCTTTGAATGTCATCAGACCCAGGAGCTTTCCTGTTATGCAGTTCACTAGCTTTGGTTTCAATATTGGCCTCCTCAATTACAATGGGTTCTTGTTCAGGCTTATTGATTAGTTTGTCCTTCCACAAACCTAGTAGCATTCCAGTGCTACCCTATTGTCATTCTTTGGCCACCTTCATCTTCCACCTGGTCCCTTTCTTTGTTTTAACACTCTATTTTTACTATTATTATTATCATCATTATTTGTTTTTCACTCAGGCTATTTTTTATCAAATAAATTAAGGGCAATGCTCATTCCACAAAACCCCTGAAATCACCCAAATATGTTGTATGTAAACTATTGATGCTGAGATGAAATCAAATGCTAAATACTGTAAAATTTTAAGTATGGTATTTATGAAAGTATAAATAAGTGCTTACCATTTTCCTCTTTGTATGAAACAGAATACTAAAATGAAAAATGGAAAAATATTATACAAATAAAAATACTAAAGAAAAAACAGCAAATAATTTACTAATACACATAAAACCAATAGAAAAATAGTATTAATATGGCATCAATTGAATCTGACATTGCTTGTACACTTTTAGTAAAATGGTCCTGTCATGATTAAACATGCATGCTTTAATCAGTGCTAGTTATTTTGAAAGTTAAATATTAAAAATATGGATCTACAATGCTGGGGCTTAAGGTAAAAAAATGAAAATCTGAAAAAGATGTTATCAGCATTTGCTGTATTCTTGATGTGCAACAGAAAAATTGAACAGCAAGTATATTTGTATATGCTTTTATTGCTCAACAGCCATTGACATGCATATCAAGCCTTGTGCCATCCTATGCACTTTAACCTTTGAGGGTGGTGAAACTGTTTCAGTGATTTTCATGGGAAAGATGGGGTTAACTCACACCTCAATAACAGTTACTTTAATAAATGGAGCTCATCAGTGAAGCTGCAAACTACCCTTGCCATATAATTCTTACCCTATTGTGAACTCAAAAAAACCCACCAAATTACCTTCCTATAGCATTCTGACTTGTTGATAAATATGCTTCTTGGAAACCTTATGTCTTCAATAATAGGCAGGAAGGCTAACTGAATGGGCTGGGTATTTACCTAACTTGATGAGTAGGAATAAATAGTGGGCAAGAAATGTTTTAAAAGGTTTAAATGCTGAATACTATTAGTTCAGTTTTTGTACAATCAACATATTACAAAAAAAGGAAAGCATAGCACAATTATGATTATTACTCATTTCAAGTCTGGCTTCTCTAATAAATGAGCATGTGGTTTTAAAAAAATGGAATTTCATGCAACTGACCATGCGATAGTGAAGACAATAGGTGTCTGGTTAAAAGAGAGAGCCATGTCTAGGTTACCCTGTTAATACTGCTTGGGCTATGGACAGAACATAGCAGGCTTTTTTATATAAGGTGTGCGATCGCATGTGCATGCCTCCACACATGCCTAAATGGTGTTAGATGTGCGAAAAAAAGCATGCCTAAAAACGAGTATAATTTGCTAGGTGTGCAGTATATCGCACGGCTTATTTGAATTCTCATTATTAATAAAAATAACAATGTTTATGCTTCTTTCTTAAAAGTCAAATTCATCCCTTGAGACAGATATTTTGAGGATTAAGTCTTGTGACCTTTTAATTCTCTAATACTTTCTTTCTATATTTTTGTGCATAAGGTAAGAGTGTGACATAAAAATAGGTTCGCTTATTTCAAAGTTATTCAAAAGATCACATTTTTTGAAGTTTATGAATAATTTACAGTTTATTTATTCACAGATCTTTTTAATAGAGATCATTATTAAGTTCTTTTAAAAGCTCGTTGTTTTTACTGAACACTCCTTAAAGCAATAGTTTGTTTACCCAACTGTTTACGAGTGTTGTATTTTGTTTTGTTTGTTTTGTTCAGGAAAAACTTTTCATTTGAAGAATGGTAGTTTTTTGAGATAAGCCCATGCTTTATTGATAGACACATTTTTAAAATTGTGTACGAAATGATCAATAGTTTATCAATGCTTTTATGAACTTAGAAAAATACAAATATTTTTGTATTATAATCAACTGAAAACTATCTTCGTGTCTATTCGTGATGTGCAGATATTTGTTTCAAAAGAAATACTGCATGTTAATCTTGAAAAATGAAGACTATTAAATTGTTATTTTTATCTCAATTGACAATTAATATAGTTGCACACCATCACACGCCTAATAGATTCAGGCATGCGATTCATCACACACCTGAAATTTTCTTACAACAAAGCCTGACATAGAAGGTCTACAGGAGTATGGCCTTGATTAAAAAATTCCTTTAATTTTTATGGGTAGTTGTAGTTGCTGAGGTAATAAGCTTATCACCAGAAAGATCATTGACACAATAGCTTTGCAGAGAATCATACTAAATGAAACTGGGAAGGTGCATTGTACATTGGTCTGGTTAGATGAGAATCATAGCTATGATGTCCTGGTAAACTATAAATTAACTTAGTCAACATGGCAATTATATGAAATTATATGAAACCCATGAAATCACTTATCACTTAAGATGTTGTAGCTACAAAAAATATACAGAAGGCAATATTCTGAGACTTTATAGTGTCAGGTTGGTAAGATGCTTTAAGAAAGATGAACTCTGGTGTATTAATTTCAAAATACCTTTCCTGATTATTGGGAAATCACAGCGTTATTTAGGTACAAAATGAGGTTTTATTTAAATGGTTTGAAGATAGCAAAAGGAAGTTCTAAAACTCAACAGCCTGAAAATACTTAAAATGTTGATAATCTGCACTTCAGAACTATTAACACCTCATCAATAGTTAATAAAGATACCCATGTCAACCTGCATTGATGATAATAGTACTACTGAAAATTTATGCTCACCAAAGTAACCTTATTTTTTCTGTTTTGTTTACCAAACAAATGACAGATAATATGAATATCAAAAGCTACTACCTGTAGATATCTACAATTCACAGGTCTACAAACTTCAGAATATTTTACTTTGTACACTATAATATTTGTTCCTGCTCCAAGGAAAACAACAAAAGCAGCACAAAAACTAACTTTCAAAATTCAAAATTATTAGGAAACATGAAACTCGGAAGGCCAACAGGGGTACAAACACTAAAAATATTGTTGTGTATAACCATTTCCAATATGCTATTAAAAAACTGGGTATTTTTACAAAATTTATGAACTGTAACAAAAATCATTTGCAGCTAATTACTATTTCTATTCTGTATACCTTAGTGTAAAATTGGGGCTATAACACCAACAAACAACAAGCTTTCTGGCTATGATCTGGACAAGTAAGTCTCCTGGCTGGCTTGCACCAAGAAGGCAAAATAAGTAACCATAAGAGATTAATGTTATCAAGGATTCCAAAGCTTTGGCAGATGGAATGGATATGTTCAGAAAGGTTGCATAACTCACCAACTTATTGATTAAGTTAAAGTAGAGTCTTGGTCAACAAACTGAAGTTTGATTTAGCTGATAAAAAAATTTAAGGTACAGCTAATTTTAGTGGGACCACCTGAAATATGCAAATTATATGTTTAAAGTTTAAATTTTACATACTTTGATCTTTCCAGAAAATGTTACAGAGGTTTCTTAACATGGAGTACTTCATACTTAAACCAACACTTTTTTCCTAAAATTGTTGTAAATAATGTATTTTGCGGGGTGCAACTATCTGATATCACATAGCAAAATAACCTCTCGAGAAAGATTTTACAGAGACACAAAGTGAGTCATTCTTGTACATTTTCTTAGCTAGTAAATCTAATTTGGAAATCTGTTTATATTGAATGCACTATAAATTAAATGGATGCCCAAGTTCATCTATTCAGGTGGTATGATTTTACAGTATATTCGAACTCAAAACATACTTTGTCCTAATGGAGTGGTCCAGGCAATGATGGTGCTAAATTTTGTGTACTTTCATTGTCAAGCTAATTTATAACAATTCTAAAATCATTTTTTCAATATTCTTTTTAAAAGCTTTTGGTTGTACCATTTGCATCTTTCTAATATATTTTAAAATGAATCCTGTAATGTGACAGTCTGGATATTTTGAATTTCACCTGTAAGAACGAAAGCAGGATTGTTAACCTTGTAGGTAACATAGTTCCAGTACAGCTAGAACCCAAACAAAATTAGCTTTTGGTCTCATTTTCTGGCTATGATCTACACCAAGTGGCTACAAAACGCTACTGCCTTAGCTTCAGAATCTTTATTCATCAGAAATATTGCAAATTTCTCTTAACATTCAGGTCACCACGGATATAATCTTTAGAAAAAGTTGATATTGTTTCCAATGGTCATAATTTTGAAACATAGACTAAACTTAAACATCAATTAAAGCATATCCTCAAATACATTTCTAAACCGTATGGGGATATTCACCAAGACACCAATGATTATGCCAAGGTTTGTTTTTTGGTTATTTTTAAAAAAATTAAATAAAGAATACTGAACTAAACATTTGCATGAAGTGGAAAGGTCTCTCATGACCAAACCATGGCAACAAGAAAATGCTTCAGGCTACTCAATACTGTATGAAAATCTCAAAAGACAAACTCATTTTCACAAGTGAAAATACACCTCAAACTTACCATGCTTTTTATTGTTTGTTTATCTTATCGTCTTTAGCTCTTATGATACTCCTAATTTTCCCGACAGCATCAAACCACACATCAGCAAGCAAGAAATCTGTGCAGACAGTATGCACTTTGTTCGCTATTGACCGACCTGTTGAGCTGGCCTCGTTGGAGGAAATGGCGATCGCCTCTTTTGGGGTATTCCTTTCCTGGAAACGACGTTGGTGGAGACATGACACAACGAGGCAGGGAATCATTTGCTCTTCGTTTTGACAATTTTCATGCGTGAAAAACAGTGGGTGCAGATTTACCTATTCGTCACAGGGTTGCATAGCCACTAAATATAGAGGAAAGGATAAAAACTGCCGACGGGCAGCTCGCAGTGGTGATAACTGGTCCTGGAAATGCATCCTTAACTCTCACAGCTTTCTCAAAACTAGTTGTGCTTCTGAATTGTACTATTTCCTAAAACAGACCTATTGTATGAGGAAGCTGAAAGAAAAGGGGAGGAGGCACAGAAATGACGGCAATACATAAACACAAAATTGGAAAATAACGGAAGGTTCTTAACAAACTAACCCCCTCCCAAGGGGCTGAGCATTTTCAAATAAATCTGTCCTTGAAATGACATAAAACCCTCCCCCAAAAGTCAAAAGAAAGACTTAAGCCGAGCTATCAACATAAAGATCGAGGTGATCGAAGAGCACTTGGTGGACCCAGTGTTTGTCCGCAGCAAACTAAATTAGATGAAAACCGAAAGTTATTGGTATCAGGAATAATGTCTGTTCAGTTGAAAATGTCACAAAGGAAATAAACAAACACAATAGTGTGTAGGTGTTTGAATGATGAGTGAATGATTTCATATAACGATTCAACTAGAAATAATAAAAAATGCTACGATTACGATTAAGTAAAACTTGAATCAACAAAAAGAGCGGTTTTCTTACAATGGCACAAAGGAATACTCTGCCAAACGAAAGAAGAGACGGAGAAAATATGCAGCTTTTTAAAAACGTTTTACAGAAATTTATGATATTATTATATTTTACTTGTTTTTATTATAACCTATATTAAGCGCCTAGCACTAACTGCATTTTATCATATTTTATTTCTTTGTTTCTGTTTTTTGTTGTTGTTGTTTTTGTAACAGGTCTAACTAGGACATTTCAGTTATTCTAATCTTCTTTTCCTTGTTCACTAAGTGAAACAAAGGAGAGCTAATAAGATGTATAGATACTTGTACTTAAAAGAAGACTGTATTTATTTGATCCAACATGTAATAAAGCTAAAAAAGAAAAGAGCCTTTCTATTCATTATGCCTTTTTCCCCGTCTTCGGAAACAGATCATCGCCAATGGAAAATGGAATATTAACAGAATTTAGATCTCAGGTCTCGTAGGAAGAACAGTAATATCCTTTATTTACTGCTTAAATATTATTAAATAAATGGATGAATAAATGATAAGATCATTTCTTGAAAAATGAAACAGTGTTGAAATTGTTGAGAAGGAAACTAAATTATTAGATAGATGTGGGTCGGATTGCTAAACAGATGGGTGCCGTTAATCATCTTCAGTTTTACAGATTTGTACAAGGTATTTGAATGAAGAAAGTTTATAAAACCTTTGAAATTTTTTCTGACTTGGCCTAGTATATTAAGAGGGCTCATCAATGAGGCCCAAATATTAAACTGATTTTCAATGCCACAGTTATGAAGATAAGAAGCTGAGAAATAAGCTCCCAAGGATGTTATCTATTTTAAATGCTTGTGGTAGCAGTACACTAATCTTTAGGCTGAAATTAAGTTATAAATGTTTTCTTAGACTTAATTTGCTTGTAAAACTTAAGCAGTGGAGGGGAGGGGGTTTGAATTGCATTTCACCTATGCTGTATACTTTCCAGACTCAATTAAATGCCGTCGGCGATTCTCTTTTGTTTCAACTAATTTTAAGATAATACTACTGGACAAATTTTATCTTTTCAATGGGATTTATGATCAGCTGTAGTGAAAAGATCCATAAAAAGTATGTGTGACTTCCATCTTTTTTCTTGACACTGCAAAGAAAAAGGTAATGCTCATTATCTTCAACTCCCTTTTTTGGGACTCCGATGGGCTACATATATTCTTCTACGCCTTATCCTTGAGATGGGCTACAATTATATAACAAATTTAATAAACCAAAATAGATAGAAATGATAACTTCAAAAGTATTTAATTATCAGTTCAGCATGTAACAAGAAATCAGTGCTAGTTATTTTGAAAGTTAAATATTAAAAATATGGATCTACAATGCTGGGGCTTAAGGTAAGAAAAGAAACACCCTATGTCAATATGATAATGGTATATCGAAAAGTAACCCTTAAAAATAATTTTGGTTGTCAAAAAGTCTTCAGAAAAAGAGTGCAATTTCGGAGCGTGAGTAGTCAATAGGAAGTGTTGCTAATAACAACAGTAAACATGGAATGTTTTTTAGTAACGCTTTGAAGCAGCATTTGCACTTCACCAATGCGATCGGATAATATACAAACACCTTAATATCACTTATTTTTAGATATTCATTTAATCAGGTGGCGTATTGATCACATATCAGAAAAAGTCATGCCAGATCTTCTCTTAGAAACAAGCCTTTCTTGAAATAAGGATAAGAAGATCCACAAAGACACATGACAGTTTCAAATTCTTTATACTTTCTTTTTCTCTCAAAAATAAGTATTTCGGTCAACTTAATTTTTATCCCATGGTTTTTTTTAAAGTTTAGGCTTAATTGACAGAAATATCTATCTATCAAATATAAGTATTTCGGTCAACTTCATTTTTATCCCATGGTTGTTTTTAAAGTTTAGGATTAATTGACAGAAAGATATGGGGCCGTTAAGAATAAGCAAGATTTAACAAGGCTTTTACGATATAAACGTAGTTTTGATCTCC
Organism: Morbakka virulenta; assembly: GCA_003991215.1. Lineage (NCBI taxonomy): Eukaryota > Metazoa > Cnidaria > Cubozoa > Carybdeida > Carukiidae > Morbakka > Morbakka virulenta. The sequence goes on from RDPX01000363.1 coordinate 662,171, forward strand.
CTCTGCTAATCTTTCCTAATATTTTTTTTGTCAGGACAACATTCTCCAGACATCATTTTGCATTACGTGTTACAGAAATTATATCTATCTTTCTCCGACAGTCGTCATTCCTCAGTTTTGTTCATAAACTCTTCAATAGAGCTTCATAGAATACATCTGTTACTGATATTTGTACCATTTTTATACAAAGTCTTATCTTCACAGCATTAAACTCAGTTCAAATTGCGTGACTTACAGCAGAAATATATACATAATGCTGTACACACACACACACACACACACACACAGATATATATATATATACCTTATTACACAAAAATAATGAAGCTCTCTCTCTCTCTCTCCCTCTCTCTCTCTCTCTCTCTCTCTCTCCCTCTCTCTCT
>RDPX01000363.1:676310-706920 GCA_003991215.1 Morbakka virulenta
CTCAATGCTCAAAAATATAAGAATATTAGAGCTATCATATGGTGGACGACAAAAAAATCAACCAAACTTAGTTTAGAACTTTCCGTTTCATGTTTTCACAATCCTCAGCTAAACTTAATACAATATAATATGTTAAGCTGACGATTGTGAAAAAAAAGAGACTGACAGTTCTAAACTAATATATGTATGTATATATACATATATATATATATGTTTAAATATATGTATATATATATGTATATATATATACATAGGTATATGTGTGTGTGTGTCTGTCTGCGTGTCTGTGTGTGTTCCGTTGTATATAAAACCAGAGTGCTCGATATTGTTTCAAATAGAGCGTTTATAATTTATCGTGATTGAAAGAACAACAAGCTATGTAACTATGCTAGTTTCAAGCATCGGAACAAACATCCGCCAATTATATGCTATAAGACGGTTATCAGACCGTCTTATAATAGTTAAATGGCAGATGATCGTATAAATACATGAAACTGAGAGGTCTATACATACATATATATATATATAGTACATTCGATTCGGTTAACCGTATTAGAGTGCTCGATACATAAATGCAGAGCGTATTAAAAGATATAATATCTTATATATATATAATATCTTATATATATATATATATATATATATATATATCTTGAGTCGTCACTGTAACGACACTGAAAATAGTAGACCTTTCGATATAACACCATCGCTGGTTTACGGTCTAAACTTGACTGAAATACAAAATATCGGCTTAACATTACATTCTATAAACATGTTTTTCAGTTGTATTGGACTATACAACCAGACCTCAAACCCACTATTGCGTTATTTTTGTAGATAGCGAAACCATAATCTATAAGGGCTTGACTTTGCATTTCTTGACCATTAACAGAACATAACCATACATCTACTAAAGTGTTGAAAAGCTGAACTATATGATTATTGCTATTTCAAGCTGAAAAGTTTTTCGGTAGTTTGTGTTGATATAGAAAGTATGAAAACTATTAACTATTAGTATACATTGTCATAATAGATTTCCTTTAGGTCAAGGGTAATAAATGTCACTGATTAAAAAGTATAGATTTGGAAGTAATGGTTAAGTTTAACTAGAAATAGCACTCTCCGGAGGTATTTTATACTTCGTTGAATTTTATTAAGTAACGTAATGTAATTAACCTATCTTTTTAAAAGGTAAAAGAATTCACCGAAACAAGAGTTAGACAAATCAAAATATTAAAACAGAACTTTATGGTTACGTCATATTAAGCCGAGGTTTTCCGTGATGCTGGCTTTTCGAAAGCAATCAAATAGGATGCATTTCATGGAGGATATTTGCAAAAATTAATCAAAAGATGTTCCTTCTTGAATAGTTTTTGTACTAATTAGTGCATTCTGACCTGCGAGGAAATTCGTAGCAGATGTTCATTGCTTAACCCAAAATTTATCCGAAAGCGATTGTCTGCTTTTATATACTGACCATTATACCAAAAGACATAAAAGAGAATTCGCTTGGCTTGTGGCAAATTAGTATAAAAACAAAATTAAATCAAAATGACCAGACCGAAGTTAACTGTCTAAGTAACAACAAACCTTTATTCTTGAGTAATAGCCTGTTACCATAGAATTGGTCGAAGTTGAATCAAATCCTGTTAATATAACTAATTGTTTTGCCTAGTTTTTGGTAGGAACCTATAATCTGAGTAGCAATTGAAATCACTACTCTTTAATTAAAAATATGTCAAGCTGGACCTGTCAAAGGAAATATATCAGCTACCACCGGAAATAAAAGAGGCATCTCTTGGTTCTAGTACTCTGCTTGGAAATGTTTCCTGTTAAATCTGTACCTCTAAATAGAAATAATGAAAAACGCAAAAAAATTGTACTTTCAGATAACCCTAGCAGACGGAATAGTATACTCAGAATGACCGACTACCCATATAGTTGCTGTTACGAGGGATTTAATGCTAAACAAAGGGGGATGACTCCCCGGATCGGTAAAAAGAAAAGTGAACCTACTCATAAATTTGCAAACTTTTAGAGAGGGTCATAGGATTCAAGAACCAACAAAATAGAATTTGGATTCGGTACTAACAGACTAAGCTTAGCATATCACAGAACAGGCATGCAATTTTAGAAAACAAGAAATGTGGCTGGAATCATCACATTTGACAAGGAAGGCGTAGTTTCTGTGGCAGTCAAAAATGTAAATGTAGTATAACATTTTCTGATAACTAAAAAGCTAAACCCATCGTCATGCCATCTGATAGGTGAGTCCTAACTTTCGTTACACATAAAGTGTTAACTGCTATCAATAATAAACTTAGTATGTGGGACTTACATTGTTCAAGGTATATAAAGAAATCAAAAATTGTATGCTCCAAGTATTTCAAGACTATCATTATATGTAATATATAATAATACAATACATATAATAAATAATATAATACAATGTATTCCTAAACCATAATCTACTGTACAAAAAAGGGGAAAATAAAGCGAACGAAAACAAAAACAAATCTGTTATAGTATGAAACAGAACCGTCGGTCGATAACAACAATCACTAATAAATGAAGGGGAAAAAAGTATTTTATTGTATGACATAAATTATCATAAATTAAATCGATAACTTTTTATCGTAAAAAATTTTTTTATAAATCTGCTAACAGACATTGATACAGGATTTTGTCAGTACAAAGTGCCATTTGGAGTAATATAGCGGATTCTCATTGTAGTTATAAAATAATTTACAAACATTCATGGGTAATTCAGGGTCGTTCAGCAGCGGTATGTACTCAAGGTCCTCAGATTTCGATCAAAATTTCACCAGTTGTTTGGATTCCAAAAAGACGTTATTTTTAAAAATTCAGCTCAATTTCTTTTATCAATTAGATTTCGTGAGCATTGGCATTTGAAGCGATTTTTAAAATTTTGAAAAAAGTGACTTGATTTCATTGAAGAAAGTTTAATTGAAAATGGATTCAATAACAAGTTTGTAGGTTGTTATTTTCTTAATCTCCATCATCTCACTTCTCCGAAACACAAAATTTAAGTTGTTTCAACCTGACCAATTTTCGAAAAGAGTCAGCTGGCAACGGAAAAATAATGCAAAACTGTAGGATATTATTGTAAATTTGGAAAACTAATTATTAGCCTTAGTTGTGTCTGTTACTTAACAAAAACAACTCCAAGGCTCTCCTTCCTCTCCTATCATACAGCATGACCAGAATAGATAATAGAACAGTTGATATCAGCTGCTCACTAAATTAATTCTATTCTTTTTAAGTGAACTAAAAATAGAAATAAAGTCAAAAATTCAAAATTCTTTTCAAAATTAAATATCAATAATTGCTCATTACTATCTCCAAACAATAAAAGCTATAGATATAATAAAAGTAAAGATAGAGTTAACTCCAGAAGAAATGAATGAAAATTCTTTTAGCCAATTACGAATCTGTTTGGGTTACTCTAAAAATGCTCAAAATGGAGCATTTTGTCTCAGGGGACACTTCATAACTCCCAAAATGTCATTGTGCTACCATTAAAAAAAAATTCCATACCTGAAATGTTTGTAAATTTATCCTCTTGGGTATTCAGAAAAACTGAATTTCAAGACAGAGTCACTGTGGGAAAGCTACATCTAGGATTTAAAGCTTAATCATACAGGGACAAATATTCAGAGAAAATCTGCTTAATTATTAAACAACAATGTATATTGGTGACACTTTCAAAGAAACATTGAGAGTAAAATAAAACAAATAACAATAAAAACCTTTATATTCTAGACATTTCCAACTAAAGATTATGAAGACGTCTAATAAGCTTTGCACATACACGGAAAATCGCCTCAAAGGCAGATTGGATAAAAATAACAACAGAAATACAATCTTGCAGCTGTTATTGAGATAAGCACTTGCAAGGTAATACAAATGATCTCCTATCTGCTCTAACGCTTAAAATGTTTGCGACAATGACCGCTCGGTATTGTTTTATCTTACCAAAGCTTACGTCCTAGCCGTCTCATTTATTCGGTTCGACTGAAAATTTAACCATAAAGCAAATATAAAAAGGTTGGGCAAGAAGAGTCGCTATCTGATTTGACAGCTGTTACCATACTGTGAGACAAAGCATTATCTTTCTCGAATATGATAATGTCTCCTTATGAAAACATACGTTCTTTAACTGAAAGTAGGATTTTGCTTCAGCCTCGACATTTGGTGGAATTTTCTGATTGGGACCAATATGCATTCCAATTATTTTCCTAGAAAAAGAATTCCTGTACTATTGACAATAAAAAAGAATACAAGTAATAAAGCAAATGCTATACCAGAAACCCTTGTTAAAATGTTCATAGTTTGAATTAACTAATAAAGAGAGAGCTCGAAAAATAGTTCCAGGCAATCGTTGGTTGGATGTATTGAAAATGAAAACACAAAAGCAAATATTCCATTAGATTTTCGAATTTCAATTTGAAAAATTAAGCCTGTATATTTTTTTAATATAAAGTGTTTACAAATGTGAGCTTCAATACTCTAATGAAGCACGTTCTTAAAAAGTATCTTTATCCATTTAAGAGGATGGTAATTTTTCATTTCTTTGTCACAGAGAAAACATATTCATTTTGACATAAAGTAGAAAACCAAGGACAGTGTTAAATCTTTTTGACTTAACTTAATGATTTGGTCCCACTGTAGACTACCTGTACCGCTGAAGTAATCAACTTGTTTCCTGTGGAGTACTTTATTATGTAAGTCAGCACTCCATTCATAGCAACGTATAATTTGAATATGGTAAATAAATTCACATTCATTTAAGTCGAAAGCTTTTTCGTTGACACTCGACAGGCCAAGACGCCAGAGTAAAAGCAGCCTTTTACTCCATCCGGGTTTCAGCATTAGATCCTGTGCAATAGTCAAATTACAATTTTGTGTACCCTCTTTGACTGTCTTTTTGGCTACATACAGTGTACATATCTTACACCATCCTGCACTTAAATTGGTAAACACCCACACTTACATTTATGGTAGAAAGAACCTACTTGGTAGATAAAGAAAAGATTTTTTGTGAGGTGAAAATTACTTTGGGTGCAGTAGCACGATAGCATTCAGAAACTGACTTGGTTATTTGATTTTCGCGTTGAGTGAAAACCAGGGCTATCCAGATTGATTTGAGGTGTATAGGGCCGCTTTAGGGGTCATGTTTAACAGGATTTTTAAACCTACTTACCGAATAACTTTGTCTAATGCATCCGTAGTGTAACCGTTACTTAACAGAATTTACTTAATTTAATATATTTTCCTTGAGAAATTATCTGGAGAGCAAGTAAGGACAGGACAATAAAATGAAGGTTTGATGAGTCCAATCTGGTCTTGCTCAGATTTCGATGTGTCTTTTAGAAGTTAAGGATATTAAATATCAGGTTCGGGAATAATTCCTTACCTGTTAATATTTTTATGGAATAGTGAAGTCTAATCCCTGAGAAAGAACAAACTCCCCAGTTTTCGAGAGTTTGTATAGAGAGATTGACAATATTCAATCAATTGTCTTAGACAACCAGTCATAAAAAGTGACAAGCTTTTTTAATCATCTCTTTGTTTTCTGTATTGATAAAAATTTACTTGACTGGCCTTTTCATATTTAGGTGTCCTGGTTTAGTTGAGAGCCAGCGAAAAAGGTTTCAACCAAAATGGACGTGATTTTAATTCTCATGTTAAAGTTTTGTACCACAATTTGTCTTTGTAACATATATTTTGTTGAAGTGAAAAGAAGCAAAAGATATTGTTTTACTACTTCTACTGCTGCTACCACTACTACTAAACTACTACCAAAAATAATAACAATGATAAAAAAATATAACAATATAAAGAAGGAGGGAATGAATAAAAAGAATTATAAACTAAAGATAAAGCTATAGAATAAAACTAAACATTGTTATTTATCTGTTTATTCACTTATTTATTTTTAATCTTTTTAAAGGATAAAAACCAGTACTTACACTAAATACATATAAAAAGAGGTAAAAGATGCTATCCTGGTTTGTCCTGTTAGAGAAAATGTTAGTATATTACGTAAAGTAATGAACAAAAAGAAAAATATATATTATTATTTATTCTAATTTTAGAGGAGTCGTGGCCTAATGGTTTGTGCACTTGTACCATAACCAAGAGGTTCCGGATTGGATTCTCCGAGCAGGCGAAAAGAATCTGGAGCTTTACGAAAGAAAAAAGCCATTGATTGGCGTCAGGAAGGGCATTCGGTCAAGAAATTCCTTACTGGCAAGACCAAGTCCCTCTGAAGGGCATCGTATGAGCTCCAGTTACAAGGGAAAATGACGTTAAATCTAAAAAAATTAGCAGGAACCTGACTTGTCTACTTAAACTAAACATTTTTTGCTATGCTAAATATAACACTAAAACTTGGGTTACATTGCTTTTCAAACATGTGTGAGATGGGGTCCTCCACCTGCTAGAGATACCCAGCGAAGTCCTGTACTTTATTTTCAAATGAATATGCAGAGGCTTTTAACAGCAATTTCTCAGCTTAGCTTCAGCAGTTTCATTCATGTGTGTCATAAATTGCGTCAAAAAATATACGAAAACAAGATTTAGTCATGCTGAACATTGAGTATGTGTTTGCAGTTGTAGACATTGGGTTTCCTCTATTTCTAAAATTAACGGTCACAAATTCTTCAGCCAAATGCTTATTTTCTCAGTTGAAGCATATTGAAAATCTTATCAGAACAACTATGCAACAAGGCAGGCTGAACGCTTTATCTCTGTTAAGGATTGCGACATAAGATACGTAATATCAGTTTTGAGGATCTAATCAAAGACTTTGCAGCTGAAAAAAAGCAAGAGGAAACTTTTGCAACACAAGTGAACAACACAATTTGTACTGAATATCTTATTGAAACTGAACCATACTTGTTTGAGTTATGAAGAAGGACAAATTTTTTTAAAATTTAATTATTCTGCTACATCCAATGGGGAAAAAGTAGTAAGGCCAACTCTTTATTAACTTACCACCATAAAGGCATGACTGGAAATAGTAAAAGACCGCGTCTCACTCACTTTTACGATAGCTATTTTACTATTAACTGACCTTTGTTTGAGCAGTATTTTTTGGTCAAGTTGGAGGAGCACATTAACAAATTCACCAATTACTGGTATTTCACTGGGGGCTATTCAATAACTTACTCCTGTCATAGCTATTCGATAATCATCACGTTATCCTGAATTTTTCAAAGAACTTTTAGATTGTTTCAACAAGTTTTGTAATATTCATGAAAATTTTTTAAGTTTCTTTAGAAAGTTCTTGAATTTTCTTCAGTTTCTAAAGCTTTCTCGGAATTTTCAGAAATTATCAAGAATTTTGAGGAATGAGTTAGAATTTTCCTAGAAAATTACATTGTCTGAAAAACTGGACAAATTCTAGACAAAATTTGCCTATTTAAAAGACTCATATAAACAACAAATGTGAAATTGCTTTGTTGAATCGAATGCTTTGCAGGCATCTCCAGTGACCTCCTGTTACTTCAAAGGAATTCTTTTGATGGCTCCTTGCATCCTTCAATGACCTCTAAGGTCAATAAAACTTGCACAAATTACTCGAACTCTTCCAATTAACTTAACCGAGGAGACTAACATGCATCCGTCATGGTTCCTCAAATGCACTTTTTATAGTATACAGAAAATATTAGTGTATAAACATTAGATTAAATTATGCATGCACTATAAAAGATAGAGTTGAAACCATTTTGGACATAGTTAATCCACTCTAATGACCAGGCAAATATGTAAACAATTCTCTCAAATATTCTTATTTTGCGATGGTTGATCTTTTTCTTTAGCACCGGCCATACACAAAATGGTCAGAAGTTTGACCGGGTAACTGATTCGGATATCAGTAATCAGGCACACATACAAACGCATACATACACACATACATACACACATTCATACATACACACACACTACTCCCTTTACAATTGACAGTGAAATAAAATTGATAGACTGAACTATAAGATTCTACAAAGGAGTAAGTACCTGACAGAGGTGTGCATTTTGATTATTCAGCTAATTCCAAACCGAATGTTGAAAAAAAGGCAAAACGAAGAACTTGAAACCATCAACACTCAGTCTACCTTGGTGTCACTATTGAAAGACTGACTTTCAAGAAGCATGCCAATAAGCTCAAAAAAGAACTGGTCAACAGAAATAATTTTCTTACCAAAATAGCAAACACCAAGTGAGAAGCAGATGCAAAAACCTTGAATTAAACAGATTTAGCACTCAGTTACTCCATCGCAGAATAGTGTGCTCCTGTGAGGGAAAGATCAAGCCATGGCAATTAAAGTAGGTATTGAACTAAATGAAGCTGGAAGATTCATCACCAGCATTGTAAAAGCAACACTCATCTGAGCTTTGCATGGACTAGTGATTATTGCACCACCTGGCATATCACATATCACATATCGTTGAGATGCCATATCACAAAAAGTAAAGAACAAATAAACAAATGATTCCAGGCATCCACTTTAGAACCATTGTAAAATAAGATGGCTTCTAACATCATGGAAGAGCTTCATGACTGTGAAAGGACAAGGAACCCCAAACATATCAAAATTCAGACTTCAGAAATGGAGGGGGAGTGACTCCCCTAGTAAAGACCTGCCTAGTAGATTTTCCCTCACTCGGAAGAAAAGGGTCACTCTGAATAGAAGCAGAACAAAAGTTAGTAGGACAGGGAAGAACTCCCAGAGATGGATTACACAACTGGGGCTGAATGTCCCTGCAGTGAGTCAATACAAACAATAAACCATACTTTATCCAGCTGCCAACTAGTGCCCTGAACCTGAAGACAGCAAATGATGCAGCACTGCATTGGGTAGAAAAATAGTGTGATAAGATCTGATGATGAGCTAATTCCAAGTAAAACAGGCCTGAGTAGATAAGGAAGCAAACCTAAAGTTATATTTTAAAACTGAAATTTCCTCCCGTATCGAAATTCTACTCCAGCACATTGTCAATAAGACTTACAAGCTTTTCAATATGCTGAAAAGAGACACTCACTGGACTGGACTTACTCTGAGATTTTGCATTTATTAAAATTTATGCAAAGATTATTTAGAGAAATTATTTTAACCTATTAGTTAACTGTTCATGGTATCTTACTTTAATGGAGTTATTATGAATCAGCAAGGCTATTAAACTAAAAGTGAGTCTGTTCAGAGAACTGTGACGTATATTGATTTTACCATTACCTTTCCACTTCCAAGATTTAAAATATTATCAGTTGGTTTCTGTTAAAATAACACATCCTTCTCTCCCCATGGAAACAAAAATTTTGCCTTTTAACAAAACGTACTTCTTTCTGCCAAATAACCAGCCACATTGTTATCTATCGAAACACACATTTAAAATTTTATGACGTATACTGTCTGCCAATTGAGCTGATAGTACTTGGCTACATGACAAATTATAGCGTAGATTCCTTCAGTTTGCAAAGGTTTATGTCAGACATGGATGGGTAAGAGCATATAAAACCAGACAGTCCAGTTGGCAAGGAAAAAGATATCAAAGCTTTGCAAGTCTTTTATCTGCCAAACACAAAATAAATGAGCCCTTGGAAGTATCAAGGAAATGAATATTTTAATATAGAAAAACTGGAATAATTTCAGAAGTGTATAAACAGTTGAAGATAACCTTACAAAACTGGACATAACGAATTTTCGTCACCGATAAATTAACGTTATTGACTAATTTGATTATTTGTACAACTTTTACTGAGGCCAACTTTCCAAAGCACACAGCTGATAAATGTGATGGACTTTGACCAGCTCTTCTTACAATGAACAATATCCAAGGGACCTTTTTTCCCTTTTTTTTGATCAAGTAGATGTTTAAATATTTGCCATTTTAAATTTAGGATAAACACATTTATGCATCTTGAAAAGCCTGACGATGGGAGAAGCACCTCTCCAAAAAGCTCGGAAAAAGCTTACGACTCATGACATGATTAAGCTCTTACATCTATATTTATACATATTTTTAGAACTGAAAATAAATAGTTGGAATCTGAAATTGACGGCAAATTAATTTAATTGAGGTTTGAGATTTGAAGAGCTAAAGAATATCTCAAATTTGGGCTTAATCTGATACTTTAAAGGAGAAAATAAGGATGTGATTTTTGGACGTTCCAAAGCACTATTCTCAATTGAAAGAAACCAAAATGTATTATTTGGGGGTTTTAAAAAAATTGTCAGCGTATTTGGTTTCTTTGCAAATTTGGTTAGCATATTTGGGAGTCGAAGAAAGTGGTCTGACATGATGAACCCACCATAAAGGTCAGTGAGTTACTCCCTTGCGTTAGAATACCAAGTTCTAGAAGCAATAACATAACCTGGAAATAGGGATCCACACGTGTGAAACGTGTTCGATCGAGAAAACCTGAAAACATAATTATGTATATGTAATAAGAACTGTGAGAAGTCACCAAATATTTGTACCATCCCACTTTCCCTAATGTTAATACACATTTAGTTTTTATGTCTTGAGTAAACCTGCATTAAATGTGCATTAATATTAGAGAGGGCTTTGGACCTTCATGCTGGAATAATATAATAAAATGAAATAATAATGATAATAATTAAATGATATAAGAAATCAAGAATCGACGAGGGAAATGGGAGAGGCCCAGTAAGAGACCAAAAAACAAAAATAAAAGAAAAAAGAAAAACAGTATCAGAGAAGAAAAAACAGAGATTGGTTTCGACTTACTGACCTTTTGGTTATGGGCCGAGCACACTTCTTCTGCGCCACTCTGCTGATGTTCTGACGCGTTATTGTGTAACATAGTCCATTGTACACCCAATTTATTGAATAGTATTATTAATAATGTAAGTTGGGTACATGTGAAACTGTCAGAATATCAAGTGTCTAAAATTCAAAATACTGAGAGATATTAGACACTTTTGATGCTCTGGAAGTTTCACATGTACCCAAAGCAAAGTATTAATAATACTATTCAATTCATTGGGTATACAATAGACTATGTTACACAATAAGAAAAAAAATTGCGGCTCTAGTATAGTGTTCTCCCTCGCTTCGCTCGTTTGAACAATTAATGTCGAAAAAAATAAACTGAGCATTTTTTTTAAGGGTAGTGTACAGTAAGCCTGGCAGTACGATATTAAAATTGAAATGAAAGGATTGTTTTTATTCAAGTTAACCAAAGAGCATAACAAGAAGAATTTTCATTTCCCTTATATTGAAAAAGCTGGCGTAACTTAAACAATTTCACCGAAAAAAGTTATCTTTTTAAAATGTAAATATCCAGCCTGAATGGACAGGAAAATTTTAAAGACACTGATGAATGAAGTCAGTTTTAATAAAAATGTTCAGATTAGTTAGACCCTTAAGCTGTTTTTTCCTCATCAAGCATTGCCAACCCCGGATCAGTGTTGAAGTGCCAAGACCATGTCTTTTTCCATAGCCTCTTTCAAGATTTCGTTTGTATTGCTACATAGTCCTAAACGACTTTTTGCACAATCACTATGCTGATTAAGTATCAGAAAATATATTAGCCTTTTTGACCATTTCGAATAGGCTGGTACTAAAATGGAATGGAAGGACCAAAATCATAAGATTTTGGCCGTACCCTTACAACGACCGGTTCGTAATAAGACTTGGTGTACTATTCTCTTAATTCCAAATCCATTTTCCAACCATGATTTTTTTCAGTTCGATAAAGCATCGTGAGTTCATCAACATGAAGAAAAATCTAGCCTTTTAACTACCATCTCTTTTAGATGTAGAACAGCAAATTGATAGGATGCTCGCCCATTTTCTGGCAACAAGGCCGTGTTCAGTGCACTTGCTTCGATATAATTGACCACTATGATCAACTTAGACAGCACACCCATCAGTATGTCAATAACGTCTTTAATGTTGTGGCTTGTCGATATAACATTCAGTAAATAGTTGAGAGATAGCTAGCAATACTTTTTATCGGGCACGAAAAACCTGAATGCTGTCCAAGCATGGCGTGTTCCTATCAGTAGTAAACCCAATTTAGTCTCAGCCCTCTCAGATCACTAGTTATTATCAAATTTCCCCAAACTTTTTGTTGCTTCCAATAGCTTGCAGGGAAGAGGTTCATCTACAAAATCTCCATCTTTTATGAATCGGACCCAAATGATGAACTGGAAACAAGACCAATCAGCTGACTCATCCAACTGGATTACACCCCATGATAAAAGGTTAATTGATGGCCTCCAGTTTTTGTGGCATAAAATACTGTGGGATGTCGGTTATTTTTCGATTTATATTGCCGTGTGATATTGAAATGAAACTCATCTTCACAGCATCCTGGCTGATCACGAAGGGCACTGATCACCAGGGGAGTTTTTTTACCCTTTACAAGATTAAATCTTCTCCAATTAAGTGGGGATTTTTAGGTAAAGGATTTCATTTCTTTTTCGCTTTCGCAAGAAACGCGACACAAACCCTACCCAACAAGTTCGTAATTTTGAAAATCAATTTTTTATCTGAATGCATAAATTTCAGGTTAGCAAGTTTTCGCCCGAAAATTTGCTAACCTTGTGTGCAGGATGCTAGTAGTTAAAGTGCCTTACACAGTTGTTCCGTTTCATGTACTACCTTAATAAAATTTCAATCCAACACACACTGTGGCTATTAGATTCTTTTTTCATTAAGAAAAAAAAGCTGAGTTCACGAAAGTTGTGCTTATAGGGTCGTTAGCTTATTTTTGTCCAGTTCATAGTGAGTATTGTGGTGTTACTTGCTGCGGAAATTTGTACAACTGCATCAATAAGTCATGTGACTGCATGCTTCACCAAAGATTACTAAAAGAGTGATGTCTGTTATCGTTTACTTTGCTTATTAGATTTCCAAGAGTACTATAAGTAAAGACTTGTAAAGACTACAACTGGGCAAAATTTCTAGGCAGGTATTCACAAAGTGGCTTTTCACAAACTGTAAAACATATAATTCATTTTATTCAATTTTACATAAAAAAGATAAGAGTGTTTCTGATGAGGTAGCAGGTGACATGCTTCAAGCCCTTAATTAAGAGAGTGTCAAATTTGAATGGAAATCAGCTAACGTCATTTATGAGTTGGAAGACATATCTCAAGACAAGTTGCGCTCTAGTTTCATCATCCTACGAAACTCAAACAATGTTTTATTTGGGTGATTCTGCCATACCAATGCAAAGCAATGTTTCTGATCAAGAAAAAGATAGGAATTTGAGAAGCTGAGGAGGATCCTGGCCATAGACACCGCAAACAACTGAAACATGCAGAAAAAATTACGAACGCAGAGGTAGCTATTGGAGATAAGAGAAATAAAACAGCTTACATTTCTTAGCCAAATTATTCGAAATTAAGTTTGTCAGCCTTTGTTAATCGCTTTTTAGACAGGTGGCACTCGGATGCAGGTCTAAGCCCTAGCGCTGGTAATAGTAAGCACCTTATGTCTTCAACTTATTGATCAGTCACCTGTAAAATTAAGTATAAGCAAAGGTAGTTCTCAGTTTAGCAAAGCCTGTTTTTAAATCTTCACCTCGTGTTCGTTTCTGGCTAGTATGAGCTCTATGCTCAAATAAAGTCAACAGATTTATGTGGTTTTCATCCCTTTGTTAGAAAGGTTGGCTTCGACGAACCATTTTTAATCAACATCCTCATGGATCACACGATGACTATCATGTCCTTTTTTCCTTTGATAACCTCAAGAGCCAATGATCCGATAAAATTTGATACTAACGCACCACTTAAAAAGATGATAATATGTAGCCATAAAGTCAACAATATTTAAAAGGCATGAACAGTTGGCTTCGAAAAACATTTTTAATCAACATCCTCATAGATCACACGATAACTATCATGTCGTTTTTACCTTTGATAACTCCTAGAGCCAATGATCCGATAAAATTTGATACTAACGCACCACTTGAAAAGATGATAATATGTAGCCATAAAGTCAACAATATTTAAAAGGCATGAACAGTTGGCTTCGAAAAACATTTTAAATCAACATCCTCATAGATCACACGATAACTATCATGTCGTTTTTACCTTTGATAACACCTAGAGCCAATGATCCGATAAAATTTTATACTTACGCACCACTTGAAAAGATGATAATATGTAGCCATAAAGTCACCAATATTTAAAAGGCATGAACAGTAGGCTTTGAAAAACATTTTTAATCAACATCCTNTGATAACTCCTAGAGCCAATGATCCGATAAAATTTGATACTAACCCACCACTTGAAAAGATGATAATATGTAGCCATAAAGTCAACAATATTTAAAAGGCATGAACAGTTGGCTTCGAAAAACATTTTAAATCAACATCCTCATAGATCACACGATAACTATCATGTCGTTTTTACCTTTGATAACACCTAGAGCCAATGATCCGATAAAATTTTATACTTACGCACCACTTGAAAAGATGATAATATGTAGCCATAAAGTCACCAATATTTAAAAGGCATGAACAGTTGGCTTCGAAAAACATTTTTAATCAACATCCTCATGGATCACACGATGACTGTCATGTCGTTTTTTCCTTTGATAACACCTAGAGCTAAGGATCGGATAGAATTTGATAGCAACGCAGCACTAAAAAATGTGATGACATTGTGCAGTCAAAAAGCCACAAGCATTTAAAATCTAATTTAACATTATTGATATGCGTTATCTTTAATATTTCCTTTTAACTCATTTTCAATCTCATTGCGGGTAAATACTAATAAAATTTTACATATGAATGAAATAAAACGACAAATAAGTGTTTCTCTAAGAAAGTCAAATAACAGCGCCAATGGATAATCAGTGCATATACTTTAATAGCAATATTGTAGAAGATGCCTTGTTAAGTAAGTAGCATTCTAGGCAATTGGGGATATAGTCTGTATTTAATATGCACGTGCCCTTTACGAGGATGGTAATGGCCACCAGTGCATGTTTGCCTATACTATTCCGACAGATACCATGGGGCCGCTGTGCCTTTCCATTCTTGATTTAGAAAATAAACAGTTGAATTCCCTACAGCTGATATAACCATCGGCGCGGAGTTGAATCCAGTTTAAATAAAATTTAATATGTAGAATTTTACGTTTAATTAGTTCCTTTACTTGCACACTACGTATGCTAACAATTTCTTAATGCAAATTACACAATAGGTAATATAATACGCAATAACTTCTATAATTATAATAAACATAGATAATACTCTTCACCCTACAACAGAGTTCCCCAACCTGCAGCCCACCAGACTCTGCCATGTTTTGCATTTCTTGAAATGGTTCTTATTAACAGTACCTTTCTTTTCTTTCTTCTACTCGCACAATATATTGTCGAGAACAGTCGGTATCCGAATTGAAGTCGGATATGAAAAAAATCGGTTATATTCGCAATTATTAGATCAACAATTTTTATTTAAAACCGATAATACACTGTTTTCTAGTTGCTAACATCATATGTCCCAATAAAAAAATGATAACTATTATTTTGTGATTCTACCTGTTGTAATCTGCTCTCTAAAGGCTGTGGTGGATCATTCTTAAGTTATTTGGCTTAATATAAGATCAAATATGGCTGACCAAAACTATAGCACATTACGTTCTGCCAAGGTGCTTAAGAAAAACTAAAACTGATATTCTAAGTTTCCATTTTATTCAAATTGCACAGCCTCATCTTTCATCACAGTGATAAACAAATTATCATAACACTCCGATGAAATGTCTATCGTCAACTAAAAACACTGACCTTGCAATTCAACTGGTTCGCATTTTATAGAAGTATCATCATAATTTGGGAGAGATGAAGAGGGGGTATATCATTTGACGCTTTCAAACAGCAGAATGATATTTTCCCGGTCGTAAATATTCTACATTCAATGATAAAAAAAGCTCAGGAGGTAAAGGTAAACCAGAATTTCATTGCCACTTCGGAAAAGGATAAATTTCTACTTTTCCAATTCCTACAAATTTTCTATCGGTTTGGTACTATCAACTGCTCAATGTACATTAGCCAAATAAAGTTCTATGTACTGAGGGGGAAAATCTACACCTATTTATTATCTATTGGTAGAAAACTGCTATTATGGTATCAGTAGGTAAATTTCAATTTCGCAATAACCATCAAATGGTCAGAAGGGAAAAGTTCCTCCGGTAATTGCGTTTTTACTATATTAAGAGCATCTTCTGAAAGATGTAGTATTAGTTTGACCTGAACGAACACCATTATGGAAACGATTATCAAGGCATATTTATTTCTACAAAGGGAAAATTTCGTTCTTTTTGCCAGCTTACAATTATTAAACCTACGTGACATTATAGAGTAACCAGTAAATATTAGAAAATGTACAATATAAAGTAAAGATAAAATAACAGAAACCAGTAGCAACTGGCAAACAAATACTGTCAAAGGTTTACACTCGTTGCACTCAGTTGATGAACATGCGTGTTGGTCATCTCCTTTAACGCAAATGCCACATCGACATGATCCGTGAGGTCCACAGTTCCAATGACAGGTGTAATCAAAGTTTTTCCCAAAAGCTCTATATTGTGAAATTTTATATACTGTGTACAGTCGATGCCAGTACAAACTATTCTTAAAATGCTTACCATAATCGTTACCATTTCCATCAAGAGTGATATCAAATATTTGCAGCCCTCCTTTAGAAACCAAAATTCTATCTGGACGGCTTTCTAAACCCGGTGAAGGCTAAATCAGACAGAAAAAAAATCAAAGACAGTGCGCATTTTAAAGGTTAGGTGTAATAAAAATAAATGGTGAGAAATAACAACAACTACCACCGATCGTTTTCCATTAACAAGAACACTAATTACCAATTTGTATAGGCGAAAAATAAGTACGATCTTACCTCAAACATATCGATCGAATCGGTCGTATGGACTACTAAACAACACACATACATTCCATATTACATTTTATTCATAAAACGTCAGAAAAACAACCATTAGAAAAATAACTTTGATGGTAGAAGGGTTAATGCAAAACTACCCTGTTAGCTATTCCTATTTCGTACTTGGCGAATTTGGAAAGTATTTCTCAATTATGTACTCAGTGTTGCTAGCTTCAAAGTAAGTAATACGTACAGCTTTGTTACAGCTAAATCTTACGCTTTACAAAATTCTGCCTCTTGATAGATTGATTTAAGTGCAAATCTGACTTGAGTTTTTATGTTCATACCGATCTTTTTTCCTTAGTGTGCAATGTTTCTGTTAATCGGAAATTGTAACCACTTGCAAAGGTAAGTGTGTGTGTTACATATCGTGCCTGATTTTCTCCAATCCAAGTTTCTTAATGGGAAGTCGTTATTTTGGTTTTCAGAGAGCATAGTGCTGAACATTGTACTTCATAGATTTTGAAATCTTTCGTTGCTGTGTAATTCTCGGCTTTTCTAACAGGATCCTTTTTCATGTCATCCAAGTTCATATTATGTCGGTAAGCTTTCTATAATTCCTGCAAGTGATACTCGATGGTTTTTTTTAAATATTAGAAATGGAAGCATGTTCGTAAAAACAGTTTCAAACTTTTTTTCATCAAGAGTGACACCCACCGAATCGAATCACAAACTAACAAGTCTCTCAAACTTTAGACCTTTCTACTTGCTGTGACATAAGAAATGAAGCCAATGAAAAATTAAAAATTAGAAAAATCATGAGTAACAAATAAGGACAAATAAAATGTTGAACAAGAAAGTTGAAGTAATATCAGTAGTGCGAAGAAATTGGGAGAAAAGAAAAAATAACTAAAGGACTAGTGTGAAAGAATTAAGGCTGAGAGAGGGTGTGATCAGCTATAAAAAAGACACCCTTCTTTATACAGTAATAATTCAAAATAGAGCACTTCAGATTTGACGGATCTTAATGACACGGAACCTCATACATAATAAGCATAAAAAACTAATGTTTCGACCCTAAGATAATAGTAACAATAATAACTTATTAATAACAATAAAGAAGAATAGCAATGACCTTTGACATACAATAAAACAAAAATTCTAGGAGTCTATCTATAGTTGATTATATCACCAGGCGGACCAATAACAAATATCTAGATTCAATTCCAAGCTGCAATACCAGGCTAAGCAATGGTGCTAAGATACCTTTGTGGTGTTGTATGATAACTGGCCAAAAGTAGAGTATGCGTGCTTTAACCTGAATGGCAAGCCCATTTGATGCTTGGATAAGAGTGAAAGAAAAAAGTTGATATATGCTTGATTCGCAGAAAGAGGTTAGTAGATGACGGAGGTGGAAGAATACCATTGTTATATTAAAAATTGTCATTTGGCTATATGGCAATATTTTTGACTATATGCAATTAGCTTGCGTCTTAAGTAAGTAAAGAGTAGTTAAAGGTATTTTACAGTTGAGGTCAAGGGTGAGTAATTGATATCCACTAGTATTGCAACTAGAAACTCATGGTAAGGTATAAAACAACAAATAACAAAACCAAAAATAATTATACCTAATTTCTTGAGATTTTCAGAGACACCTTGTGGGGAAGTTTGCAAACAAGGAGAAACTGTCAATAAATAACAACAACAATAATAACAATATTAACCATAATAAGGATGATAGTAACTTTATGACCAAAAGGATAACATATCCCATACCATGTTGCTAAAAGTATATCCAGCTATATCTTGCTTTAACTCGAGCCAAGCATCTAAGTAACCATCACCAAATCCATTTACATCAAATTGTCTTCCATGAGAACAAGCTTTGGGAGTATGATCAGTAAACTTTCCAGACATGATTGCGGCAACAGGCCAAGGAAAACTGTCTAATGCATTGAAATCACCCAGAATAATACTGTTCTCTGTTCCACTTGAATACAAATACGACAGGATATCTGCTGCATTGTTACACTGTTCCGTTTTGTCATAAGACATATGGACGTTAATAAGAGATAGTTCGTTTCCTTTAATAGATATTTGTACGCTTAAAATCGCACGTAAGTTAATGTCATCCCCAGAGTTCAAAGTCAAATTTACAACCTGCTTTGACAATATAGGGTGCTTACTTAGTATTCCTAATCCTTCCCATTCCCATCCTGGCGGATGCACTTCTTCTGAAATATGTACATAATTAACTGCATGGTAAACTGAATATACATATTCTGGAAGCAACTGCTGCAGCTCATGTACTTGATTTAACTTTAAGTCACGATGACTACGTACTTCTTGAAATACTATAGCGTCTGGTGCTTGTCGGCGAATCTAATCACAATAAAAAAAACCACAAATGAAAAACTAAAAACCTGTCATAAACCTTGAAGTTCACTAAAAATATTCCGTAGTCAACATAAAAAAGAAACTAGATTAATCCTAGTGAACTTAGACTATAAAGTTTGAAATTTTCCTTGCATTAATGTTGTGGCAGAAGATGCTGTGCTAAAGTTCAATCCCAATTAACAATGTAAATAATACTTTTACGCTGCGGTTTCCACTGAATACGACTGACAGGCTTTTTTTGTAAATAGATATCCTGTCAAGTGTTTTTGGATAAAAAGAGTAAATTACTTAAGGGTGATAGTGGTTAAAATTTAGATTACTATACAGAACTTAGCTGCCTCCAAATAAAACCTGTTTTTTTCTACCTCTTCTAGGCAGAAAAAAAAAAGTGGATGTATATCATATGATCTCGACTTAGCATCCACTTTTTAACAGATGCTCTCCTTAATTTACAAATAAGTGCCTCCGTGTAAGCCCTTTTTTGTAAATGAACAGCACATCCTCTCAGTAAAACGTCCATCTTTACTTCAGCTTCCACTAAATATCTCCCTATCTCCACTTTTTTTTCGACAAAAAGCATAAAAACTGTGAAATTTTTGAAAAACATGATATTTTTATGATTATCATAGTTACGCAAGTGTCAACGGAGGAAATTTCTATTGAAATAAATGTGATTTAAGTTCCCATACATGTATTTTTGAGAAAAAGTAAAATATAAGGTGAAATGTTTTATTCTTTAGTTTGTGTTGAAATTTCCATAATTAAAGCAAAAGTTAAGGATTGTGTTTCTTTGAGGGAGATTATTATTACGTCCAACACATGCTAGCATGTAAAACGGACATTAAACCGAATATGATGATGATGATGATGATGAAATTATAGATGATTTCAAACTGGAAACAAAACAATTATTTGTAAAGTATATATATTTATTTTGATATTTCGGTGTTCCCAGTACTCCCATAATAGAGCACATGGTGGCAGAAGTCAATATTTGAAGCAAAATGCCTCATCTTGTATAAAAATTTCACAAACAAAAAATACATAAACAGTTACCTATTTCTACTGATAAATTGAGTTCCGAACGACAGAAACACAAATTGTCTTTGAAAGTATAAATGAGAAAAATTCGCGCTGCTATGTCAATAAAAAGTTAATATCACCTGATGTTTCAGTAATTTCAGTAATTTCATTAGAAAACACAGTAACATTTGAATCATCATGGTCGGGCCACCTGATTTGTCTTACAATGAGAGTATCATTAAAAAATGTTAGTGTCTTCAACCATTACGCCCCGCTTTATGGCCCCTGGGAGGGATTTAAAAAAAAGGCCTTTGCAATGCCTTTGCAATGCCTTTGTTCTGGCATTGCAACGGGCATTCTTTTATTGCTTTTAAGATCATTTTTTCCCTGACTCCGGGCTCAGACGGTGCTATTCAGAGGGGCATTGTAGTAACAGCGAGGAATTTCTTGACCAGATGCGCTTTCCGACACCAAGCAATGGATTTTTCTCTCAGAAAACAATGAAGTTTTTGCCTCCTTTGAGAATCAAACCCGGAAACACTTGTTTACAGTGCATCTACAATATTGAGTTCCACATTCTTGCAATCCAAGGGGAAAAACTACAATCGTAGAAAAATGTATTACAAAGAGGGACAACAATAAAGAATACTTAATAAAATGCTTTTATCAGATATTAAAAAACCCGGCTGGCAGTTGATTTAACATTTTCATATGCATTTTCCTCCTTTTTCAACTAACGATGTATAGCCTTTCAGTGTAAATGAGAGTTAAAACACCATGGTTTCATTTATTCTTTCTTTTACGATGGCTATTCTTTGTTTTGATCCGCAGTAATACTTTAAACCGTCAAAGTCACACATCTTTATATATTCAAAACAATACAGGGGCATTATCTAGCTTCTGTATTTAATCATAATTCAAAATCCAAGCATATATGATCTGTTTTTTATGACTGTCATACACAAACCTCAAAACCATTAAAATTATAAAAATTAAGCAAGTGTGACTTTCCAGGAAACCTAGTTCCAGCTGATCTCATTATAGTTCCAAGAGTGGTATTTTCAAAAATTGCTTCAGTAGCTTGAGATTCCAACTGAGATGCCTTGCTGTGGCAATAGTAGGTAAAAAAAGAGATCAGTACCTCACATGCTGTTTCTTTCAAGGAAAAACGGGTCTTTGCATCAAGTTTACTAACACGCCCGGAATGTGCGCAGCTAAGTCGTAAACAGTTCCTTATGTATTTTCAAACAAATAATATTAATCATCTTACCTTTTTTAAACAGATTTTGAAAAGGTGAATTTATCAGGGCGAAAAGTGAAATTTGAAAAGCTGGATTAGAAAGCTTCTGAGAATAAAAAATGATGCTGTTTTTAAAATACTACAACGTTTATCATACCATATGCTCAAATGAGTTGGGGGGTTAATTAAATAAAAGAAATGAAAACGCTTGGCTCATCACAAGCAAGACCACAGAAAAAACAATGGAAAGACACGGTCATATTATAAGAACAAAAAATGTGACTTTGGCAAGGAGAATAGAATCGGAACTAATAACAGGAAGCCATTAAAAGTTAAGATAAAAAAAAATGAATAGAAATGACGTTGGACGAAACACCTAAGCAAAATGTAAGTAAATCACCATAGAATCCGAAATGAAAACGAAAAATTAAAATGAAGTGGAAGAAGAAGAAAAATACAAGTGGTTTTCAAAAACGTTATTTGGGTTCAGGTTACATTAGTTTTCACTCTAGTTTCATCAGTTAAAATCTGATATTCTATTTACTAGATGACCTAGATAGACGCTTCTTCTACTTAATTTGTAGAAGCAGGGGCTCAACACTAGTAGGAAACAACCCTATCTTAATGTGGCATGGGAGTTGAGTGATCCTGATTTTATTTAATATAGTTAATGGTATCTGGTTTCATGACAATTAAAATAGGTCTTGATAAAATTTTTTCTGTTTTACTTCCGTGGTATGGGATGGTTACTGTCACTTTGAGTTTGACTCAAACGCTTCTATTTGGACGAATCACATGTTCACCATCATATAAAGAGAAATAAGAGATCACCAACATAAAAAAGATCCGTGGTAAAGAACGTGTGCGTCGTATTAAAAATCACGTTCATTTAGGTGGAGTGCTTTTTCTTTCGCACTCGACTAGACCAAGATATCAAAAAACCAAAATGCAATTCAACTGGGTTAATATTGTCACTCCCAATTTAAACCAATCTGCCTATTTGATCGTATCGCATTCTTACAATCATAATTGAAAATAGAAGCAATTTGTTGCACAGAATGTGTGTATCGTAATTAAAATTATATTCATTTAGGTCGAGTGCTTTTCGTTTCGCACTTCACCAGACTAGGTTATCAGAATAACAAAGCACAACTCAAGTTGGTATTGATTGTCACTCCCAGTTCAAATCAATGCGTCTATTTTGACATATCGCATCCTTACAAAAAACAGTTTATGGTACAAGACGTAAATTCAATTTCTATATATACTCTGACATATATGCAAATTTTTTCTTTAGAAATTGTGTGGGCATTTTTCTCTATCATGTCTTTCAAAATCCCTATCAAAATAATTCATGGTTAACAAAGGAAAGTAACTAAGACAACAACGGTTATTATACAGAAAAGCAGTCGCTTACCATTGTTGCGATGTAATGCTTTCGAATTTCCCAGTGAAACATGACATTCCACAAGTTGTACGTCGCTACAATTATTTCTGAACTCTTTTTCCCTTCTTCTAAGCATCGGGATCTTGATGTGTGGTAAAAAAGTATACACATTACACAACAGAATCTTTTCCCAAACTGCATTGTGTCACCAAATCGATGCTACACAGGGAAAATGAAAAAGTGGTAGGTGAAATATACTACGATACATAAGTTAATTTGTAGTGTACCCTTTTCAAAAATCTCACATGTTGACAAAATATTACCACCTTTTGATCTGGTATTTTTCTGGTATTTTTCAAAGAAAGTGATCGCGAGATGCAAATGATCAGGTCAACAAGCAAGTATATTTGGTGTACAGAATAAAGATTGTGAACAAATTTTCAAGTTTATGACGAAAATGTGGGGCATCTCCCGATAAATAAACCAGCAAATCGGTGGATGGAACCTGTGACTTAGTGCTAGATATTAATACATATGTGGAAAAGTAAAAAATTTGTGGGTGCCGAATATGGTTCATTCCAGTATCAATAGCTTTCTTGGTCCACAGCTTTACCAATTGAGCTACTAGTACAACGTTCCTAGCCAGATGGTTTTTGCAAGAATATCTTTCACTTGGATATGGTATTTTTTCACCATATCCCAAGCACTGAACATCCCACGTCAACTATTCAAAAAGGGCTAAGCCTCCAAGAGAACGATGACCTTTTTTCCAAGATCAGACCTCTTCCTCTTCTTTACCTTTCGGCTTTTGCTCCCTGTTAGGGATCGCTACAGCATGTCATACGCCTCCGTTTTGTGCAGTCGGCAGCATATTCCCTTCTCTCTCCCATCCCCCTCATGTTCTCTTTTATTACATATATGTAGCGTCTCCTTCGTCTTCCTCTCTTCCTCCTCCCTGCCAGATTTCAAGGTCAAACCAAATGATCCAAAATTGTGAAAACAATATAGATGGACAGGACTTGAAATTGCAAAAAAGTAGAAAAATTGCAGAATTAGTGCACTTATACTATCACGTAGACACTTCTGAAAAACCTGGATTAGGTCTTAAAAGTATCTCCCTCACTTTCAAAAAGACGTTTGGTCCAATTTCACCTGTAAAGGCCCTTATACACTTAATTATACAGGAAAAACTGTGATCTTAATCTTTCGTTTTTTTGAGGAGGAGAAATAAACAAAATACCGCACAGTAATAGAAAAAAAGCTGTCAATATAACGTTTAATTCCCACCGTTAAATTTTGTATGGCTTTGACAATCATCTTGAAGTAACACTCGATATTAGCTGAGTTTCAAGAAGAGTTAACTTCGTTTTAAACAAAAATTTTAAAACTTTTTATTATTATTATTTTTTTAATATTTTTTATATTATTATTATTATTATTATTATTATTATTATTATTATTATTATTATTACAGTTATAATTAAAATTAAACCGCAATCAACGTTTGTCATGTCCTGGTGCATGTGCACTTTCAATGTGTCAATAAAAATAATGAAAAAACCCCTAAATTACAAATATAATATCAAAAAACATAATTTAATAATTTGTTACTAAACATTGGAAGTTGAGCTCCTTACAAAGTGATGGCTTACATAAAATGTATATTACAGCAGCTAATAAACTACACATACATGCACACAAACGGAGACGCACGCAAACATACAGCTACACCCATACGTTTATACTAGATTTTCACTGCAAGTTAATTTCCTTATAAAGTGATGGCTAATAAACTACACATACATGCACACGCACACAAAGGTACACATCTAAGGTTATATTAAGCTACTGTTGCAATTAGAATTCTTTGCAAGCTCAAATATAGAATAAAAATATTAATACCCGGGTAAAATAGAAACGTTTGAAGACATCAGGTTTTGTCAGTTTCTGACTTACGTCTTAGTTTGGGTCCTTAGTGGTTTTGTCATTAGTTGTTGAACTTATCAACTAAAAGAAACATGCAGCTAATTTATTATGCGTTTTTTATCATCACCAGGACGTTACACCCTAACACATTACTTTCCGGTAGCATTCACTTCCAACTCATTGATCCAAATTACACTATTCATCGAAAACTTGTCTAAAGTCAACATCTATCTTAATATCTGGGTTACTTTTGAAAAATATATTTGACTTTTCTTACGGTTTTATTGCCTGGCTGACAATTTTCAAGCACAACACAAAGCACACAAAGCACATAAAGCATACAACACAAAACAGTATACTTAGTCCTAAAAAAGATTCATTCTATGCGTGAGAAGAAGAAAAGAAGAAGAAAAAGAAGAAGAAGTGATAGCGAAATTATGGGATATACGCACTATGTCAGTAGGCGCCTGTTGATCCTTAAAACAGTCAAACAAAATGCAAGGCGTTTCGATTTGACGGGTATTTACTCACATTGATATAGAAAAACCAAATGTCATTTCCTATATTCTACTGTGTCAAAAAGATGAAAGTATCAGATTTGATTTTAATTCTCACTAATTTTTACGTTTAATTATGATATAGAGGCCATTGGCTTTGCAGGATGGACAAAAAAAAAGGAGGCAAACAATCTTCATTTTGTTTCTTCTGTGTGTTTTGTTTTGTTTCACCGTCCTTTTTCCCAGTTTTTGGAGTCAGGCAGTGCCTACTTAAGAAACTTAACAGAAGCAAAGGAAAATTTCTTGGGCGAATGTTTATTGAACAATAGCTTGTTGAATGTTTGTGGACTTTGTGAAAAAAACAGCAACCACAACGGTATAATGCAACTAATGTAACCATTAAGTCAACAGGACCCAATGGCAGAACAGAATATATTTATTTGTAAATACTTTATTTGTAAATATGTAAATTTTGAATTGACCTATTCTGCAAAAACATTCGTAAATAATAATTATTATTATAATATTTATTATTATAATAATTTTAATAATAATAATAATAATAATAATAATAATAATAACAATAATTATTGCTTGTTGACCCAACAGCAATATCCAGTTTTTCATTACGGTCCATGACAAAAAATGCACGAGTAGCAAGCATCCTCCCCTCTATATGACGTGATGGGTCTGCTCAGTTACAGTTTTGCAGCCTCTGTGACTGAGCAGTGTAATGCGAGAATGACAGTCCTGCATGAAGATTTTCAGTCGCTTACGTTTCTGTTCCTTCTCCATTTTCCTGTTGGTCTCAGCTACCCGAATTCTTCTCGCAGCAGCCTTCACCCATATCTTCCTGTCATTGGCTAACTCCTCCCAGGTGTTTACACTTAGCTTGGTAGCTGCTTGGTCTCGTTTGCAGACATCTTTGAATATTAGGTGAAAAAGGCTATATCACGTTTGGCATCAGCTAGTTCAAAAGAGGTTATCACTTTAGAAATCCAGCCATCCTCTATTCTGAATATCCTCGCGGTGTAATAGGAGTGTGGAAATACAAGGCAATTTGGCCCTTTAGACCGATTTATAACCAGTAACTGACTTGATATGGAGTTTTCAGTTTATGACCGCCGATTTTCCATTGGGACTGATGAGAAAACAGTACGAGTAAACTTTCCAATAAGAAGAAAGTTCACAAAAACTCTTTCATCCTTTATTTACTGGTTAAAGTTCTGATTCTAGAACTGTCAACGAGCAAGGAAGCATTGGGTGTCAAACACTGTGCTATAAAATCATTTGACGGCATTCCCAGGATTTAATACCGTTTTTATTACAACTCTTCACAAACGGGCACTCTATTCAAAACAATTAATTTCCAAACTAGAGTTGAAAGTAATTACAAACAGGAGAATTTTGTTCATTTCTTTATTCGTTTAGTTAATTAGTTACTTAGCTAGTTTGTAAGTTAGTTAGTTAGTTAGCTAGTTAGTTAGTTATTGATCAGATAGACGGAAAGATATATGTAATATATATATATCTGTCTATCTATCTATCTATCTATCTATCTCTTTCTCTCTCTCTCTCTCATAGATAAATAGATAGATAGATAGATAGATAGATAGATAGATAGATAGATAGATAGATAGATAGATGGATAGTTAGAAAAATAGGTGGGTAGATAGGCAGATACACGGTACTTAGTTGAGTGCTTGGTTTTTTATCTACCTAATAAACAGTTTCTTTGTTCAATGTTTACACAGGATGAGGCATCTCACTTAAAAACTGCTATTACTATACATCACGATTTCAAAAAAAAGATACAAAAATTTAAAATCTTGTTATGAAAATAAAGATGAAATTTTTTTAAAAAAAGAACGAGATTCTCAATAAAAAAATATCCACAATTAAGAAATAAAAATATTTTTTTGTGCTCTTTGGTAAAAAAATCTCATTTAATGGTTCTTGACATATATTGAAACGCAATTCGCTTTAAGACTTGACCATGTAAAGAAAGCAGTTTTTTTAGGAATTTTCCACTTGACTTCTTGTAATTTTAACGTACATCTTCGTTATTCCAGAAGAAATAACGTGTTGTCTTGTTTTGAAGCAATGTTATATTTTTGGCATATATTACAATGCACACGTTTGTGGACGAGTATGCAGGTGTTTTAAGTATTTCTTACCTAATAGGTAGGAATATACAGCGTGTAAAGATACAAAATACAAATATTACGTCTTTAATAATAAGTTTACTAACAGATACCACTCTGTTACTGAAATTAAAAAACGTAGCTATCAACAAAGAAATACAATAAAAGATCTTATCAAATAAAAATATTTACTTACTGCAAGAACGTTTTTTGTAGAGAATAATAAAGATGAAAGAATCTGTGTGATAAAGCCAAATGTTATCTTTTTTAATAGGATGTTCTAATCACTTGAGATATTGGTAAAATGAAATTAGCTCCAGCAGCTCATTTTCAAACTATGGCCTTTTGTAACTAATTTACTGATTTTCTTAAACCTTGCTAATATGATTTTTCATAAAAGGAACAAATTAATAGGAACTTGACAACAAGAAAAATTAATTCAACTACAAATTCATTAAAAATTAATAAATTTACGTTGTCAAAGCATTTACCAACCAAAAATCCTAACAACGGTCTTTCTACCTTCGTAAATAAATGTATGCATATAAGAAATTTACGTATTCAAAATGATATATAGATATATTATGTAGATATATATTATATATATTATATATATATTATATATTATATAGAGACGTCACGTCTTGTTTGAGGTTTCTAAGTAGAGCTACATCTAGCTACTAGATTAAAGTTTCTTCTTATTATGTTCCATTCGTTTGACCTCCAATAAAGGTCTCATTTTCGGTTATTTGTCTTGAAAGCGGAAAACAAAAAGTTTGAAGACTTCTTTCATTGGTGTTTAGACAAAACAGGACTTTTCCGAGGACTCATGCTGTACCCAACAAAGTTGGTTTCTGTATTATTTCCATCCTTAAGTTCGTTTCCACTTTATGCTGATATCGATCACATTTCTTACTCGCCATTCCCAGTGCTCCAATAACAACTGGTATTACACAGCCATATTGCAATTCTTTAAAGATTCGTGCCTGGGCAAGAAAACACCAATAATATTTGCTACGTTTGTTCTTTTGTTAATGATTACAATATCTGGGGTTTTTTGCCTCTATGATCTAATCACACTGCATCATGTCCCATATTTTGTATTTTTCGTATTATTATTGTTTTTATTACAATCGTCACCATCATCATCATCATCATCATCATCATCATCATCATCAACAAACTTATTTTCTCTTCATTGCTCAGCGTAATACTGGTAGAAAAGTACTGGAATCTGCTTAGAATCCCTATGCTGTGATCCCCACAACTTTGTATTGAAGCTCTTCACAAGGCAGCAGTCTTCTGAATTGCACCCCACTCATGAGGTAATTTAATGATTCAAAGTCACTCACAATAAGTGTCCCATCCCTAGTGACGCGGCGACTGAGAGATGACTGAGGATAATCTTCTTCAAATTCTCCTCGTTCTCATTATATTTATTATTATTATTATTATTATTATTATTATTATTATTATTGTAAAATTCTTTATACTTAGAAAGTTTCTCGAAAATCTTCACAGAAACATTCCTATCAGAAGGGATACTCATGTCAATCAATAAACAGGTGTTGTCTTTCTTGTTTTTTATGACATTATCAGGACGGTTCGCCTGTATAGTGCGATCCGTTTGTATTGTGAAGTCCCAGAGAATTGTCACGTCTTTACCTTCTGTGACCGGAGTTGGGTGGTGTTCATACCAATTTGATGGCGTATCAATGGAAAAATGTTGGCATATTTTCCAGTGCAGATNTGTAAAACAGATGATAAATCTTTCATGCCATGAATTTGTACCCATAGCCTGTATCGTTGAGGAGCTTAGAAAGTGGAATAAGAGCCATGCAAAATAGGAGGTGAAAGAGAATCACCCTAAAAGATTCCACATTTTATTCTCATACAATTCGAAAATAATGTACCATTTGCATGGGTAAGAGTAAGATTAGTTTCCCATAAGGTCATGCTAGTTCGTAGAAAATTAATAAGTGTAGGGGAAACTTTATACATGTCCAATGTTTTTAAAACCCAAGAATGCGGAACACTATCAAATGCCTTCTTGTAGTCAATCCACGCAGTGCTGAAATTTCGTTTTTTAGAGTGGATATTTTCTAGGTTCATTTTGTTTGTCAAGAGCTGATCTTTACATCCATAAGAACCTCTCTTACAGCCTTTCTGTTCAGTAGGGGAAATATTTTGTTCATCCATATGAATGTAAGTCCTCTCAGTTAGTATTGATGTCAGCAATTTATACGATGTAGACAGACAGGTGATCGGTTGATAGTTTTTAGGGTTGCCAGTGTCATCACCTTTTGGTAATAGATACGTTGTTCCAAGGCAGAACCACTTGGGTATTTATACGGGTTCTAGAAGAAGTTTATTAAAATTAGCTGCCATTCTACTATGGGCTGAAGAAAGAGTATCAAGCCAAAAATTCAGTATTTTGTCAATTCGAGGGAACTTACACTTGTGAGACTTAGATAAAGCTGTTTTAATTTCATTGGTACTAATGTCTTCCCAATGTTCCTCCGGGATATCCTTGGTGCTATCCGTTAAATCTCCTTACCACTCGGCATATTCATTGTAACCTTTCTCGTTACCCCAGGTCTTATTCCAAAACTCCCTAACTTGTTCTTCAGACGGCACTTCCTCAACCGATATTACATCTTTCATAATTTCACGGAAAATTTTTTAGTATCTGTTTCAAAGATTTTATTTTGTCTGTAGAATTTCTGGCGTTTGTCAAACCTACGGAGTCTTTGAGCCTTCACCTGTAGCTTCTGTTTTAATTCTTCCTTTAAGCTTGGCAGTTGATCTCTACTTTTGATATCATACTTTCTTAAACCTTTTCTAGCTTTACCTGATCTTAAATCCTCATTTTTCTGCAATTCGTCTAAAAATGATATCTCTCGCCTAAATCTTTCAATTTCCCTTTCAATCCTAATTTGCCATTTTGGCTTACTCGTTTTCCTTACACTTTCCCTTTTCTTGACCTTGACATCACATTTCTCTTGGATAACCTTACCTGTAGCATACATCAATTCGTTCAACTCTGTTAAATTAGGATCAATTTCATTAAAAATCGATTCCAGTGCTACGTTACAAAGA
>RDPX01000363.1:708644-735635 GCA_003991215.1 Morbakka virulenta
ATTATCACACTGTATGTTCACATCCCAAACCAATTTCATGTTATCATTTTCAACTACTCCCTTAGGGTAGTGCTCATACCACTTCTCCTTCCTTTCAAGACCATATTTCTCACATAATTTCCAATGAATTAGTTTAGCAATGTTATCCTGTCTCCTCTTGTAATCACATTGAGCAAGCTTTTGCACTCACAAGTTATATGCTGTACAGTTTCACCCTTTTTTACCACATTCTGCACATCAGATTTTCTTTTGTTTTGTCGATCATATCTTCTGTAGGCAAATGAATTCCGTCAAACTTAATCAACTCCAGAATAATCACTCCACATTGTTTAAGCCAAACTTCATGCCAATATCCTTGCTGAATATAAACATTGTTTGTACTAAGCTATCAATTTGATCCACACTCTTTCAGAACAATTTTAGATCATCCATAAAGAGGAGGTGATTCAACTTGAATTCTTTCTTTCCCCATTCATATGACTTTTCTCAAGACAAGAGACAGTGCAATCATGCATATTACGAATTTCAGTGAGGAAAGACTGTCTCCTTGGAAGATACCTCTTTTTACATTTACTTCACACCGATCAGACCCATTTGAAGTCAACAGGAGTTTCCATCGTTTCATACTTTTCTTCATAAAGCTCCTAATGTTGTTAGCAATACCAAACATATTATGACATTCCAGAATCCAGCTATGTAAGACAAAATCATAGGCTTTCGTGTAATCAATCTACGCCAAAGCTAGATTCGTCTTCCTCTTCTTACCGTCCTTTAATATTGTCTTTCCGATGAGTAGCTGATCTTTTGTCCCTCTGCTCTTTCTCACACAACCTTCTTGCTCTTCCGGAAGCAAATTTTCGCTTTCCATAAAACAATACATTTCCTCCGAAATAACACCAGTTAGTAGCTTCCACGTCAGTAGACTCCATCAGGCCCAGGGGGTTTCCAGTTGGGTAACGTTTTAGCCTGAATCTTGAATCAGGTATGTTTATATCTGTTTGTGCTCCTCTTCCAGATCTTTTATTGACGTAGCTACACAGCTGTATTTTATGTCTTTTTACCAAATGCTCCTCCAGAGGTCATTTGTCTCTTGTGTATCTGGGGTAACATTTGGTAATCTATCTTTCCCTTCTAACTTTTCAAACAACAGTTTTTGGTTATTTTTAAAAAAAATCTGTTCTGCTGGTATTGATTGGCTCTCTTTTCGTAGAGTTTGATGTTTTTGTTTTTAGATAGCACTCGCTGTTTCAATTCTTCCAACACTCTCCTGAAACCTTTCCTATTCATCTGGTACTTATTTTCCAGCCTTACGATCGCAGCAATATCAAACAGAGAGCCTTTAAGAATAAAGTCAATTCCGTTGATATCCTTTCCTAAGTCTCCTATCTCCTGCTTTAAGCGCTTCTTCCATCAAGGTTCGTCAGTTTTTCCTTTCTTTTTTGCAATCTTTATTCCAAGCATTTTTCCTGCCAGCATTTGCTCCTGATTTATAAAATTAATTGCATTGCAGGAGAGTGTTAGGTTCAAAATAAGGAAGAACCTTATTAATATTAGCACTTAAAGATTTTAGGGCCTTTCTATTTACAAACCGAAGATGCAAACTCTTTTCACCACCCTGTGGATAATCTTCTAATATTTTCTCAAATTCTTCAACTTCTTCATCTCCGACACGATCTAATTTAGTTTTCTCAAAAGCATTCTCCTCAGACCAGTCAGATATTATTTCCTTTTGGTTACATGGGTTATTACTAATTAACGGTTGTCGGGTTTGACAGTCAAAATACCTTTCTCAACATGAAATTCTCTAGCTTCCTTCTTAACCTAACGAGATATTTCTTCAAGCTCAAGTTCAGAGAGCCAAATGTTGTTCTTTATAACAAGGGCTTGCCCAGCCAATTTTTGTCCAACCGATTTCTTTCCAGATACAATGCATCCATACTTTTTCTGTATCCCCTTCTAGAAGGTTCACTTTTCAGAAAGCACTTCATCACAATCTTGTTTAATTCTTTCGTCTAGTTTATTCTTGAACCCGTAGTATTATTCTGAGCAGTTGCAGAATGACGATCGGGCACGTGCTGTTCATCTATGGAGCCCCTACTGGGGGAGGAACCTTGACAAAAAGTTCCAGCAGGGCCATTCACGTCGTTATTTTCAAAATTTGAAGAATTCATTGAACTCATACTGAGGATAGTAACTTTAAAATTATACTACCACAGGCATTTTTCATCATGACACCATCACCAGGAGGGTTGCTAACCATGGCTAAAGAGGTCCTGCCCCCCTGGGGCAGGTTTAACCCAGCCGGATCCCAACCTCGTATTTCACGTTCTCGGGGTAGGCTAACAGGTGCTACACCTTGCCCTAGGGTGACCTAGAGGTAGTGACTCCACACAGCACACGTTTATTCATAAACGACGCCCTAAATTAGAGATTTGTGGACTTTGTCCTTAAATGCGAAATACGATGACAGTCTGTTGGAGCTTCTGAAAATGATTTTCATATTAGAAAATTGGGACAAAGTTGCGAAAACTGAGAATAAGGGCATTTTTCATTTTCTAAGATATTTGTCCCAAGAACGGTAGCATAATCGTGAAGTCTTTTTTGAAACAGTGTAAAAGGGCTTCGTGTTAAATAAATTTTATTGAAAAAGTTGAAGATGCATCTGTCCACAAACCTCGAATAATAACCATTTTTTGAGAACATTTTCTGTGTAAGGATCCATATGCTGAGGTAATTGCGTTAGCGTGATACAGCAAAACTGAAATTAATCCTCCTCTCTAAAATGTATCCGGCACGAAGTTACACTCAAGGAAATGCGTTTTTCCGGTGAACAGTTGAGGAAAACGTGTCTGATAACGATAGACGACATTCAAAAATGGAAGGATAATTTCGTTTCCTTCCTCATAAGTGAAACTAATGTTGGGATATTGATGCCAAGTATTGCTCCAGTAGAGTGACATACCTCTCAAACTGTAGAACAAAAATATCGAGGTACCGGAAGATCGAAATGAAGGATAATATGCACTCCTCAAGACATTTTGTCTCATGATGGGATAAAAAAGTGTTGGCCAATATCCAACCAAATGCAAAGAGGTGCAAAAGAAAAAACTTTACAACTTTGGCTACTTAAAAAGAAACGAAGGAATGAACGACCCTGGTCAAGTTATCCATAATTTCCCATCGCATATTTTGTCGGATGACGAGAAATCGTTGCCAAAGTAAGGCTTGAACTTCGCTTACCACTTGATACCGGTTGACACCCTCTACATGGACATAAAAACCTGTGACTTTTCAACAGACAAATTTGATTTACTCAAAGTTGATCTTACGGAGATTGCTTAAACCTCAATCAGTCGTTACAACTTATTAAAGAAACTCAGTCTTTCAAAACCCGAGTATGATGCTCTCACGAAATTGTCATCAAATAAAGACCTAGTAATCTAAAAGTTAGGCCTTCGTCATTGTCAACCGTAAGGACTACTTGAAAGGAATGCTGGAGATAATGGATAGCATTTCTAGGATGGAAAAATTGTCAATTAAGAATGGCAAGGTGTAAAATTTTATGGTAAAAGAAACCAAAGCTGTTAACTCTGTTCTCAATTTTCTGTTCCCACAGAAAAATCGATTATCTGCATTCGATGTGAGAAACTTTCACCGAATGGACTACAACCACCCCGTCTCTATGGACTTCCAAAAACCCACAAACCACTAGTCGACAATTTACCCAAGTATCGTCCTGTCATTCTTCAAATAGGCTCTCATACGCATAAGATCGGGAAATGTTAATAAGCTTCTTCATCCCGCCTTTTTCTACGAATGAACAAAGAGTAAAAGATTTATTTCACATTGTATCTATGTTGGATGGGAAAGACCATCGCTTGATCATGGCAAGTTTGGAAGTGTATTCCCTTTTCACGAAGGTTCCTCCTGACGAGACAATAGCTATTGTTACAAAGAAAACGTTTGAGACCATAGTGAATAGAAAAATAACTGGTCTGGAAGCCTGTTATTCTATCTTAATGTCGCGAAACAATTGGTCACGTGCTGATGACAGTGCACAGCAACAGTGAAGTACATAGCAAATGCGTAAAGAAACTTGTTGGACGATTCGAGAAGATTGGAGTCATACAAAAATTTATAAGAAAGATCTTAAAGTCTTTAAGATAAAGCACAAGTTATCAACAAAGAAAGCATGCAAGATCCACACTGTTCACTTCCACAGTGTGGAACATCATGGAGATAATGGTATGAAAAGATCGTTATTTTTCAAGTTAACCAACACACAAGTAAGCGGTGTTTCTTCAAAATGGAGTTTATGGTATCATCAGAAAGTATAGATCTGAAGATGCAGCTTTTAAGCACCAGTTGGAAGCTGGAAATGTATGGATATATGAAAAACATTATAAACCAGAAAATATTGAATTCATAAGTACAAATGACAACTTTGTTATACTTCAAGTTGTTTTACGACATTTTAGAGTCCTAATGTCACTCCGAGTTACAGGCAATTATCTGCTCACGGGAAGGAGAAACGTTGAGAGAAACGGATGTTTTAATTGTGTGTTTGAGCTAAGCCCACTTATGACTTGTGTTTATTATACTTCGTGCTTTATGCTTAATATAATACGCATTTCGTTTAATTCACTTTCCTACCACCTTAATTCAGCCCAGGAATATTTTGAGGTAGGCACCCAGTTTATTTTCTGAATTTTGACCTCGAGGAATTCAACATCTTACCCCATGTATTTGATTGGATTGGGCGAAAATTATAGAACGATGTAAAAGAAAAAATCAGGAATGTTTTGAATCAGAAATTTATGAAAATAAGCCTTTAGTCATGCAAATGAAAGTGTTTTATTTCTAAGCTGCATTGCATACAAAAATAAAGTTTGTTGGAAATCAAAATAGAACATCCGAATCTGAATAGACCCACTGAACTATTACTTTGTCAATAATCATACAGTATTAAAGCAACGTTCTACATAATTCCCTCCAGCTCAGAGCTGTCTACCCAATTTCTCCCACAATCCTTGGGTTCACCGGTGCAAAGGTACGTTCACTTGTTAAGTAGATCGCTCTTGATGTAATCGAACCCGATCCACTACATCAAGGCGCTAAATACGGCGCACAGAAAATTTCCCCCCCAAATTTAACCCTTCAAAGCCTGTTAAAGAAAGGATTTACCACAACATCGTTCAAGTCAAGGTCAAAAAGAGAGTTGCTAAACCAAAGTTTCTTGGATGGCAAGAATATATGGCAAATAATCAGCTGACCTTAAAGCAATTCAAAGACACTCCCATGATCCCAAAATTTCAACTGGTCATAACCAGTAAATGGAGACATTTATTGAGTCCGACTTTCCAGCTGTGTAATTGAAACTATACACAGAAACATAATCCTGTGGTGTCTGACTTGTCTTTGGCTTTAAGTCTAATTTACAAGAAAATGGACACCAGTAAGTATCTTAGGATTATCAATAATGCTTCATCTTACCATCAATAACATAAATTCCAAATGTCTACATTCAGACAAATACCACTAATTACAGAATCGACAGAAAAGGGAAACGCTGTAAACTTCAAATAAACATAAGCTTGCGGTATTTGACATTAAATCAAAATTGTAGAAGATTAAAGCAAAGACTTATCTCAGTCTTGACAGCTGGGTTATCCTATTAGCGATAAGGTCCTTGCTCAATATGTCGGCTGACTAGCTGGTCTATGATTTCAAACTCAGTCAGGCGTCGGAAATTTCAGACACAGCGAGGAGTCACTCATTTTAAGGACCTACCAAACTAATTTCCTTTATGTTAACTTTTCTTATTTACTCTATTTTTATGAAACAGGTCGCAAAACGGAGATAGAAAGGGTTAGCTAAGGTTATTTACGAAAAATAAATGACGTTAGTGCTAAATATAAATCCAAATCTTAAAATGACCCCAGTAAAATTTGCAGCAAAAATTTGAATTCTTCACTTTAGTTCTGTTAAGCTTTGTTAATCTTACTTTTGTCATACATAGTGTGTGAACTTTCTATGGTGACAGCCGACATCATAAAAATAGAACTGTATAACAAATTTCAGCATCAACACTAGTTTTGCTTGTATGAAAGGTAATGAAAATGAAATATCTTCTCATTACCATGAGCAATACTACTACTACTACTACTACTACTACTACTACTACTTTTACTATTACTACTTTTAGTACTACTACTACTGCTGCTACTACCACTACTTCTACTACTGCTACATCTAAAAGAGGAATATATTTTTCCTTTCCGCAACAAATTGTCTTTTCAAATTTATAAGCTAAAAAATAGGTTGACAATGAACTAGGTACTTTCAACTTTTTAAGAGAAAAACTTTGGCCAAGAAAAGGGTTATCATTACTGCAACTCAAATTTCGCAGTAACGAAAAACTGTTTACTTATGGAATGTTGTTGCCTTAAAAAACGTCTCATACAGGGAATAAAACGTCAAGGGGCTTGTGTTGGCATCCCTAGTTTATATTTTAGTATTAAAGCAACTGATTAGCATAGCGGGTCTCGATAAACTCGATTAAGCTACTGTTGAGAGGTTATGTGTGAGAAGCGGAGCTGACATTAAAAGCTCGTGACAAAATAATGCATTGTGTTTGTCACAGTAACTCGGTATTTCGTAGAAAGTTACTTTGCATCATGAAGAAAATACGATTCTCGCCAACCACTAGTAGTTTAACGATTTCCTGGCCCAATAGAAGGCGTTATGTATATTTGTTCTCCTAATCAGGCGATAAATGGCAGGAATCAAATGTCATGGTACAGCGAATAAAAAAGTGAAAGAAAGCACCAGCGGAATATATGCGAGAAGCAGGCTTAATGGAGGAAGACATTCTTGATAGACAAGTGAAGGGATCTCATTAACCGTCAAGCCCTACCATAAAGGCGCAAGATGAAAACAAAACGAGCAAGTATGTAGCAGTGAACTACAAATGAATTAAGAAATCAGTCGTAAGGTTAAGATTGCTACAAAGATTTGAAACGCATTCTTTGATAGGTAATTAAGAATTATCAAACGGGTAAACAAATAAAACAACTTCAGAACGTTTTTTTCACTCCTATACATCGAAAAAAGATAAATAAATAGCTTTTATTTTACAACAATTGTGCAATTAGTAAGGGAAGACAATAAAGCTGTAATAATGTAAACGTCGGATAACTAATGTTTTGGAAGAGATGAAACCAAAAGGACTAAAAACGGAGGATTACCAGGACTGAGTCTAATGGAGAGGGCCACAAAGATCCGTGAACTGACAATAATGCTGTACAAGAGGGTTCCAGTTAATGATATCGAATAGATAAGCTTTTGTACAATGCTACATTGAAAGGATTTTAAATCAGAATGGGTATTTTTCTTGACGGCAAAAAATAAAATTAAAGGAAACATTTGAAAAACAAACAAACCCAGTCTTCTAAAATTAAACCTTTAAAAATTGGTTAAGGAAAACGGACAGGTTTCATGCAATGACATAACAGAACATGAGCAGTAGCTAGAATTTGACATAACACATCAACATAGGGGCAATATTTTATTATTGGTGCAGCTATATACTTACCAAGAGGTTCCATGGACTATTTAAGGAGCAGACAAACCCATGTAATCTTACAAAAATTAACGTCTGGTATCAAGAAAGGGATGCAGACAATGCACTTCAGATCACCTAAATGACTCCTCTTACAAGCTAAAAATACAAAGCTCAAAACAATTCAAAACACACTTAGAATTATTGCAATTGCAAATCAAACTAACTGAGTACCCGCTAATAGGATTAGGGCCATACTAAATTATTTTAAACAGATCAAGCTGTACAGGAGTAAAGAACCTCCCCATTTATTGAGTGGATGAAACCAAACGATTGTATTCAATGCAGTGAGCATTATTATCATTATTATTACTAGGTTTAATGTTATCACACATATCATAACGAAAGGGCGTAAATTTGAGGAAGCGTGTAATTACTTAAACAAGTATTTCTTCTTTCCTTTCGTTAGAAGAAAAGTAATTTTCAAGCAGCAAGGTAAGCCTTTTCGTATCTTCAAATCTTCACAATCGCTATAAGTTCTGTTAAATCTGTTCGTATAATTCTTCCTATGTTTCTTGTAAAAATATTCTTAATTTTATATTCGTTTTTCCTATTTACACCTTTCGATATTCTAGAATATTCAAATAATAAAACAATGAAATCCCTAGCTAATCATATTTTTACATAGCAAATGGAACAATAAAGTTAATGACTCAGTGATAAAAGCGATTGTATTTGATGCAATGAGCATTATTATCATTACGAAAAGTTAGATGAGCCTTGATTCATGGAATCTTTGATTTAAGATTTTACTTACTAAGGTCTGCAAGGGTGTAAACGGTAACATTTTTATAACTTAATCAGTTATGTGATGCCGTTTTCTGAATATGATTTTCTGGTATATTTCTTATACAAGTGCTAAAATTCAACACTTGTATGAGGTTGTATACTAAGTTTTGCGATTCTTCAGTGGACCTCGTTAAGGACAGGTAGTTTGGGAGGCGAACTCCCCCTAAATGATTAAAGAAATTCTTTAATTTTAATAGAGCACACAGGAATCTCCTATTATTAGGAATTTCGGAACTACGAGTTTGCGTTTCCGACCCTTGTAACATTCTACAGAAAAAATTGCTTTTACGTTTATTGAAAATACGACACAGAACACGAAACTTATTAAATCTGCCTTCAAATTGACATGCAATGCACATAATTAACTGACAATAAATTAAAGAGAAGTATCGACTGAATACAATTCAGGTGTTATTTAATTTGTACCAGACTGTATTAACTTCAAAGCTAACAGGAAATTGCTTTTGAAAACGGTGCAACGTTAAGGAAAATTATACGAGCTTTACACGGAGAATAAATCTCAAGCATTTAGACAGAAAAAAATTTCGCCATATTGTCGCTGTAACTGGTCTTGTTAAAATTCAAGATTAGCTATCATTATTAGAAATATCGAGGTTAGTCCTGCTATGGCAATTTCAAAAGGCATTAAATTTTGATCAGTAGCCTATAGGTACTAAAACAATTAAAAATTGAATAGGACTAAACGTTGTCATATATTCATTTGTCTTAACGTATTGCAAAAAATTCCGAAGTCCGTTGATGCCAAAACTGAATACAACAAAGCCAAAAGAACAGTGGAAGTTTTTTTTTCAAAAAGAAAGTCGTCATCTCGGAAAGATAAAAATTAGTTTTCATAACTAGCTGTGGCAATGAAAAAATTCAAAAATAGAAAAACCATGTTTCTCTTGATATATGAACTGTTAAAAAGAGAAATAAGATTTGAATACCCTACCCTTACTATGAGTTATGAAGTGTTAACTGCAAAGCGGGGTATTATTATTTCGTTGTCCTAAGAAACAAAAAAGCCTACCCACTTATTGTACCAAAAAGTTCTCTACCACAATTTACATCAGGGAAATAAGGCATCGTCCTCTAAGCAGATGAATCAAAATCCCAATGTCAGAATTTAGTGTGACCAAGGGTCTGTCTATCTGGGAGATGTCACTGTCACAAGGAGTCTGGATAGGGTCGTCAGTCCACACTTGCCTCATTTCAACAAATTGTGAATTCAAATATAACTTGAAGCATATTTGTGTTGCTAATGAATGAAATTCAATATTTAAAGCATGAAAATAAGTACCTGTCTTACTTCAGAAAGAGGTGCATCCAACCATTAGTTGACTATCTTACGTGGTTATTCGATTTCCTTGTAAGTTAGAATCAAACCAGCTAAAAGCAAAAGTCTTTTGTATTCTTGAGAATTTGTCCTGGTTGTGGGTGCAGTTCCAACTTGTGACAAATAGAAACATCAGTTTTCAGTACACTTCTAAATTGGGTTGTATCAAACCAATTGAAAATGAACCACTTAACATTGGCAACAAATATATCTTACATGTAGAAATCTCTCAATAACCTTTTGAGAACAAAAACTCTAGCCGCTGGAGATTACGTCAGTCTATCGTACCTCTCCAAATCGAAGAAATGGTCTAACAAAGCATAAAATTTCAATCCGATATGACTTGGCGAAGAACTAAATCGGTTTGTTTTACAGATATGAGCACAAGATCTAGTGATTTTGGTACGGTTTGATTGTGAAGACACCAAAAATATAAT
Organism: Morbakka virulenta; assembly: GCA_003991215.1. Taxonomy (NCBI): domain Eukaryota; kingdom Metazoa; phylum Cnidaria; class Cubozoa; order Carybdeida; family Carukiidae; genus Morbakka; species Morbakka virulenta. Next base: position 718,828 of record RDPX01000363.1, read on the forward strand.
GGTCGTTTCACATAAAATACAGACACCTGTTTACACAACAACAGTTGGGGGATACAACCCAACTGACATCTACTGCAACGCATTTACTTGTTGAGAACATAAGAGCGAGTGGTGAAATATATACTTTCTCTTAAAAGACAACATATAATATGCGGTATACTTTATTTGAGGTATTCGTCCAAAGCAGGCTTAAATTATCATTTATATTAGTCGGAAAACACGGTACTTATTAAAGATTTCTACCACAACTTAAATCATATCTGATAGCAACCTAAACCGGCATTCTTAAGTTAAATAAAACAGAATTCTGGCATTTGAGTTTGATTATGCGGAGCAATGGCACTCCTTTTTAAGAACGAATATTATGTGCTTGTTTGTCTGACTCTGATACACAATCAGCACTTTGTTTAGCAGATTTCAATGATCCAGCTTAAAAATATGTTATAATAAGAATTAAGACGATTATGGAAAATTGCGTTAAAACCTTTTGGAAACTGGATTCCTACATTGCTTGGTGCTTGAGATAGTTTGTTACCAAAGAAATAGCTTCTTTAAGAAAAGACCATTTACCAAATCACTTGAAAACAGATGGTTATCCAACAGAAAAACTAAATTATCGAACAGACCAGTTGTATCATCAAATCACGAGTATATTTCACGTGAAATAACCCAACTAATTCTCTGATACTTCAACCATCTGTTTACTATGCAACCAGGTGTCGATAAGTAGATTTCGCTAATAATGAGAATTTGATTCCACGCCCACCAGTCCCACTGGACCGCTGCAGGCTTTTCACTTCTGACAAACTAGTTTAACAGGAGATAAGGAAACGGCAAACATATAAAATTAATGCAAGGATTGATAGACTGCAGATCAAGTAGCTAGTGATAAAGGTGCAAATGCAACACTGGACGACCTACGAAAATGGAGCCATATTTTTCAAATGCGTACCAATTACGGAAGTATTAATGAAAATGTGTTTCAAATAACTTGAAAATCACAAAGAATATGCTTCGGATTTAATAATGAAGAATCTCCCATAGATTTTGTCATACTTCCAAATCTTTTAAGCTATCGCTGGTTAATAGCCTTTGAGACCTGACACTGTTACTGTAATTTAGCCAAGGTATTTAGTGTTTTCTTAAGATTTTCACAGTATGCATAGAAGGCTCCTGAAACCATCTCAGTTAGATATTCTCAGCACATTCATTTCTTAGGATTTGCTTAGCTTTCTCTTTTTGCTTTTCAGTTGTAATGGCTTATCGGTCAAATGTTTATCAAAGACGGCGTATCACAGTGGCGCGTCATGCTAGCCACACCCCCTTCCATTGTTTACTTCACAGGCGCTAAATTTTCCCAGCATCATTGCGCCAAGAGTCAGACGTACTTGTCTCGTACCCACATTCTTTAAACTGCGTAAGTGGCCCATAACATCATTTCAACGCCTTAATCTTCAACGCATATATCGTAATTTAATCAAGCCATTTCTTTCTTTTGTTATCGATAATTTACGTTTACGTAACTTGCATCTTGCATCTTTCTAATTTTGACCTTTCTCTTTTGTTTACTGTTAGCAACTTGTTTTAGAAAGGAGAGCTATGAGGAGAAAGCCAAGTAAAATCTCATTCAGGGTTGAGGGTATTTAGGCCTCGTGTTATGTTTTTTCAATTACGCATGGTGATCAAAGTTGTCTAGTTATAAACATAGCAAATTGCTATTGCTTTACTCTCTGTGTCTGTCGCTATTTAGCATTACAGTTTTACTGTAGAGTAATTAACTATGATCCAATAGGTCATACGTGGTTTGTGTCACTGGTTATACCTCTAAGGCAGGACTTGCTTTTTAAACCCACCCACCAACAATGTTAAGTGTCCAATATCAAATTCCGTTTAATTCTTTAACTTATGATACATAAATGTATATCCATAAGGTAAAACGCGAAAAATAAGAACTATGATTACAACTGATAGTTTCACGATATTTCGATTATATATATATATATACACACACACACACACACACACACACAACAGTATTCGGTGAGGAGAAAAATGACCAAGAAACTTGATATTAAATCTACCTTAACATTATTATTAAAATATTCTTCGTAAGAATTTCATGCAGTATAACAATATTTGGACGCTAACCAAAGATCTATTTAGTGCCGGTCACAACATTAATGGAAGAAAATGAGAGAGAATATGAATAAGCTGAAAAACACTGGCCGGTATAATAGGATATTCAGAATTCGTAAATCATTCGTTGGTTTTCTTGGTTTTAGCTATGTACCACAATGCCACCACCATAATTCACATCCAACTACTCTAAGGCGGTCTTATCCTACTATCCATTGCAGAATAATCAACAACGTAACCCTTTTTCAAATAAGCACGGCCTTGAATATGCTAATCTGTTTCTCTTCATGTCCCATCTCACTTTTTATATGTAGTGGTTGGCGAGCGTAGCCTACTTTAAGTTGCAGCACAGCAGCAGCTAACAACTGCCACAGTTCTTTTCAGTTGCAACAGCCCTTCAGCAAAGGAGGAGTAGGATCTTCTCTTCTTGTTTCATCCAATGCCAGAAGGCGCTGGTGAAACACGAATAAATTTGGAAGCCCAGAGCTCTCGATCAGCCATTGCAGTTATCAGTTCAGATCCTGTCAAACCGGTTTCCTCTTTGACAATTGACTTCAGTGTGACATAAGGGCGGCATCTGGAGACCAAAGTAGATGTTTTTCTGCTGGTTCAACATGGCAACTAACATGTCCTGCAAGTGAAAGTCGTCTCCGCCTCACACTCTCTGATACACGAGGTAAGGAACCATACAACACGTTGTGTGTGGGATGATATTTCCGGGAAATGTAGAAGCATTTGCGTGTATGTACCATGGAGACATTTTCGACACGCCACATTTAGTGTCCATGATTCTGAGCCGTACAAGAGAATCGTCTCTATGCATGCCTTGAAGACTTTGGTCTTAGTTTCTTTCTTGATTGGAGATTTCCACACTTACTCTAAAGAATGAAGTGCACTTCAAGCAAGCGCAATCCTAACATTCATGTCATGTTCGGTTTCACAGTAGCTTCCCAAGTATTTAAAGTCATCAACACATTCAATTTCAGAGCCGTCTGATAAAAGCAGCCTTGTGCTATTTGATAAATCCAGGTGCATGTATTTTGTTTTTGCTGTATTGAGATATAACCTGACATCTAGACAAGCTTTTTCAACGCGTTTGAGGAGATCTTGAGCAGATTCTACACAGTCTTCAAGTAATGTAATGTCGTTCGCATAGTCCAAGTCGGCTAGTACTTCAGCAGGGTGTCTACTGCTGCGACGATGTTTTAGTTAAGACCATTATAATTTGTAATTGAGGTACGAAGGGCAGACTCAAGTACGATGATAAATGGGAAAGGAGCAAGTGGGTCTTCTTGAAGAACGCCAGTGTCTATCTTGAATGCATTTGTCTCTCTTTCTGGTGTAATCACCACAGCGGATGTGTCTTTGTACATCACATGAATTGCATTTACAACATTTGTAGGAATTCCGTAGGCTACGAGGATTCCAATCATTCGGTCTCGATTGATGGAATTAAAAGCTTTCCGAAAATCAATGAAACTTATGACAGCCTCCTTTTTGCGGTTTTTTTAGTTCCTCGACAATCCGCCGAAGAGCTGGAATATCGGAGGTGGTTGACCGACCCTTACAAAACCCATTTTGACTTTGTCGCAAAACTTTGTCGATGACAGGTCTGATCTCTTTAGTACAGAGCGATTGTAGATCTTGGCTGCTACTTGAGAAAGTGAAATTCCTTTGTAATTGTCTGATTTTTTAAGATCACCTTTCTTGGGAATCAGTATTAATCCGGATATGCCCCATTCCTTGGGACGATTTTCATGGAATGTTTGAATGCAGAATGACAAGAGACTCTTTCTCAATTCTGGCATTTTCCAAAACTCGGAGGCAATTCGTCAAGTCCCGTTGCTTTTCCATTTCTCAACTGGCAAACAGCAGTATCAATTTCTTCTTGAATCAGATCGCCACTTTAAATTTCAGTGAAGAGGTCAAATATTTTCTCAACAGGTTGAAGATCTGGCTGTGCAGCTGCAGCTGCAGCTTCATTCAGCAGATTTTTTAAGTGATTTTCCCAGGTTTTAAGTCGATCTTCACCTTCAATGAATATGGTATTCTGTGACTTTTTTCCGGATAATGTTTTCACTAGATTACAAGCATTCTTTATAACAGAGGGGGATGCTGGAGTTTCGAAGGAGCTCAAAATGTTATTGATACGCATATCTTCATTATTATTATTATTATTATTATTAAATCTTTCAATTGGTATACAACTTCAGTAAAATAATACTGCTATCCTTGTTGGACCAAGAAAAAAATTCTGTTAAAATCATTTTTAAAAAGTAGCATTTTTGACCATTGCTTTAAAAGAGGTAAAGTTTTCAAGCTTCCCTATTTCCAAAGGACGTTGGTTGTAAAATTTTGCCTCAGTACTAAAAGCCTTTTTTTACCTAGTTCTAATCCCATTTTCGGAATTTTTAAAACAGTCCCTGATTTCTCGTATTCTTAGCATGTTCATTTATCTGAAAATAGTTCTTTAGGGGTGTACAAACGTCATCATGTAAACACTTCTTCACTAGCAGACAGCTTTTCATTTTCATCTTAGCGTTAATTGAAAGCACCGTCATATCACTATTTTTGTAAATAACTGGTGAAGCACGCCTTTCAATACCTTGAAGATTTCTGCTGGGTTACCATCAATTCGAGGTTTAGGAGACAGCAGTAGGATATCAACGTTCTATCATTGCTTGATACACCTGCTCAACTGCGTCACTCGTTAAAAACTGTCGGGCATTTGTCAATAGGTGCATTCTGCCGGACACCTTTCTGTATCGTCCCGGAAGTTCTCACTGAAGGTCAAATTAAAATTAGGAGTGATGGTATTCTCCAAAGAGTTGTATTGAGAAGTGTTATTGATCGTGTGACAGTTATATTTCACTTCAAACTCCTTTGGAACTTTTGAAAGCTTTTTAGAGCCACCAAATAACAATGATTCCGTTTTTCCAGCTTTCAAATTCATAATTAGTTCTCGGTCATTCATGTATGTAGCAATTTTTTCAAATTCTTCATGCAACGTTGTTTCGATGTTATGAACGTTCGCATCAGCGTAGTAAATTACCGTATCATCAGCGTACATGATTACATTGGCTTGCAGAAGGAAATCAGGTAGGTCGTTAAAATGTATGATGAACAACAAAGGACCCAATATTGACCCCCTGTGGCACTCCTGACATAATTGAGAATGGAGAGGATAAAGCGTCGTCTACTTGAACCACTTGTGTACGATGGAAGAAATAGTCAGTAAACAAGGAAAGTTCTTGATCACCAACCCCGTACGTTTTCAACTTTTCGAGGAGTACTGCATAACCGAAAGTGTCGAAAGCTCTGCTCAAGTCCATGAACACGGCACCAACTAGTTTACTATTATCAATTTCTTTTCTAATGTTATCTACGAAGAGAGTTGCTGCGGACTAAGTGGACCTCTTTGCCCGATATCCAAAATGGCAGTTCGTAAGCAAGTTGTTTTTTCCCAAGTAATCCTTCAGCGGTCCGTAAACCACCTTTTCAAGAATTTTTGATAGGACGGGAAGGATGGATATAGGTCGGTAAATTGTTGCATCGTCAGCATTTCGGCTTTTATAAACCGTAACTACTTTAGCTATTTTCTATAAAGATGGGACTGCGGACGTCTTCAAAGATAGGTTGATTAAAACATAGCTAAAGCGAAAGGTTGAGTGGAATGTGTATGATAATATCTTGGTTTTCTCCAAACAAAGTCTATCGACATCAAACTGGTTTTTTTAGCTTGTAAACAGCAGATTCCAAGAAATATCTAAAATTGGATGCTTTCACACTGGAAAGCTTTGAAGAGTTGCATGATGATGACGACTTCTTGTTTACAGGAAAGATCTCCTTAATTGCTTTCCAGAAATGTTTTGGGTTCAGACGGTTCCCATTTAAAAGATTATGGTGATACGTTCTCTTCGCTGAAAGTAGGAGGTTCGTACAAAATTTTGTCAGTTGTTTATACGTGTTTCAATCATCAATGAAATTCAATTTTCTGGCTTTTCTTAAGAGTTTATCTCTTCGGTCCATGTGGGGACGGATATTTTCGTTAAGCCAGGGGGGTGGTTTTCCTTTGACGGTTTTCTTTATCATCGGAGGATGTCGGTTGAAAATGTTTTGGAGAATACTTGTAAATAAAGTGGCAGCATTGTTGACGTCATTTTCGTGTAAAACAGACTGCCAGTCAGCTGACTTTAACTCTTCAACGAAGTTGTCATGGTTGTAATGAGAATAGTTTCTTACAGTTTTATTTATTGGTTTGTATTTTAAATTATCAAAACGATCAAAAGTTTTTCGGAGGTAGTTCTGACAAGATTGAATGATCTGTGTTCAAGTGCGGTGAGTTGCTTTTCGTGCAGCTGTGACTGGTCCAATATCCACTGTTTTTGTAGGTCCAGATGGTTTTGGTGGGAGCATCTCAGCACCAAATGACCTGGCAATAGAAACAAAAGATGTATAATCCTTTTTCACTACCGGTAATTTGGTAAAGCATGTGGAGATGGTGTTGTCAATACGAGTGGCAAGGGCTTTGTCATTCGTGAGTGCCTTCCAGAAAAGTTTTTCTTGGTAGTTTGTGCAGGTCGTCGTAACTGACCTTGACAGTTGCTGTTTCCATACGATGATCACTACCAACAGGATTGGAAGATGAAAAGGCTCGGCACCTGCTGATGTTATTTCGCCACCGTTTTTGGTAGATAACGAAGTCAATTTGAGAGGGTGTGACCGACGGTTATCTATATGTCCAAAATTTTCTTTTTAGCTTTTGAAATGATGTATTTCCAATGACGAGGTTGTATTGGTGAACAAAATCGAGAAGAAACTGGTCATTTCGATTGGCTGCCATGTGGTAGGAGAAGCCTGTGTCAATTTGGGCATTCGTATCACCTCGGATAAAAAACATAGTGTGATATCATTTCTTTGACAACTCGAGTCAATTTCAAGTAAAATTCTGTAACGATGTCATCGTCAAGAGCATTGTGAGGAGAGTAGCATGCAATGACAATGGTCTTAGGATTACCTTTTAAAGTGCCAGATATAATACGTTCGTCGTATTTTTTCACGGATTCAAGATGAGACAGAAGCTTTGTATTTATCGCCATGCCCACCCCATAAATTGAGGCTGCATAGCTGTTACGTATGGCTTATGAGGATGAGGTAATGAGGTACACAAATTAGTTGATCCAATAATACGGTTAATTATTTCAGGGTCAGTGTTGCTATGCACACATCGATGCTCTTGTATGTATGTTATGTTCATGGCATCATTTACTAGTTAATCTACTTCAAGTTGAGGTGACAGATGTTGCATTGTTCTGCAGTTGAACGTTGCAATTTTGTATGTTTCAGTTGGTTTTGAGAGGCCTTTCTTCAGCTTACGACACTCAAAACATTTCCGCCCCACAGGAAAGCAGCCTTCCACTGCAGGGTCTAGGATAGACTTATCATAAAATGCAGGAGCTGCATCGTCAGACCGCATTGTTGGCTGGCTATCAAGGGCTTTAACCTTGGTGCTGCAATCGGACTTTTTCATTAATTTTCTAATGGATGGGTACATATACGGCTCGCCACAGCTGTATATGCTTTACGGATCTCCACTTACTAGAGCGGTGCACCTTCCCGTTGTCATGCTATATGATCCTCCGCGAAGCTGTGTTGTTCCCTTTGCTGGAACACCAGTTTATCGATGACCGCCACATGATTTACAACTACCCGTAAAAAGTAGAGGGCATTTTACACAGGTTTGGTCACCTCTAGTGGGCTGCCAGGACCATAGTTCATCATGACCTGCCTCAAAGCCTGCCCACATGGCATTACTGCTATTTGACCCATAGCTGGGGCCTTAACAGGTGTTGCCACTCTGCAGCAAAAACTCAGGGTTTTTGCTGCAGGTCGGAGTGAACCTGACAGCTGTGATGACTAAGGGGTAGCTCCACGATCCCCAAAACTCCAGATCTCCCAAACTAGAGCCTCATCACCGGGTGCAGTTTAGAGTCATGCCCAGGCCAAAATAAAAACTACTTATAAGAGGTTCGCAGGTTACTTTTAATTTCTCCCGATCCATTTTTTTAAAGTAAATCGATTCTTGTACAACTCATTTAAGTGTGCTATTTTCTTTTATTACTATGACATGGGTACAGTCAGCGAAAAGAAATGCTTTCGTGTATTCCCATCATTTTTCAAAACCATTACGACAAGCAACAAAAAGAAACGACTGAAGACAAAATATCATCCAATGTTATCAGCTTGTTCTACGACTTTACAGTTTTGTCCATTTGACACGAGAACCGAATTGCTCCCTTATTTTTGAATATGATGCAATTGAATTTCTTGCAGTGTTTTATATGTGGTTAAGTTGAAAACTAATATAGCTAAAGCCGACAAAATCTGAAGAGTATATCCCTTTTCTTTAAAGCAAAGTATTTCAAATATATTACTATATAATAGTAATGGAAATAATTTCTATGGGTCAGACAAATAAGGGAACATCACACATTTGCCCAAACGGTATACATTGGCTGCAGGGGCAAACCTTGCACACATAAACAAAAATAAAAAAATGCCAAACATACCTGATGCTGCCTTTCTAAAGATATATTTGTATTTAAGATGTTCATATTCTCTCACCCTTTAAAGTTTCATGTAAAAGATTATCTTCTAAACCCTAAGATGAAAATAGCTTAGTCTGAGGCAATGATGCAAAGAATAAATTTGACAAGGCTTAAATCGACGACATGTTAAATTAAGGTAAAATATTATATTGTACTCCAGAGTATTTCCTGTTGCCAAAACTAAAAGTAAAAAAACTAGGCAACACTGTCATTGGAAAAAAGGCTGTAAGTAACAACATCACGGCGTAAGAAAAGATTGAATTTTGTTTTAACTTAAATCACTTCTAACATACGTTTACTACAAATCACAAACAAACACAGGATTTAGTAACTGTCTTTAGAAATGTGGAAAAATCTCGCAATTATTAAACAAACCAAGAGACCTGCATATACCAAAGGCACCGCTAGAACGTAAAGGTGTAATGTGAAAATACTGTAATATACCATGGTACATATGAATGATATACAATACACAGGTTGAATGAACTTAAGTATTTGCAAGTAGTAGTTAAATGCTTTCAATGTCTGGCCTGGCACTATTCGTTATTCGAAGAAATTAAGAGTAAATTATTGGCATTAAAATTAATGTTAATCTCACACAGTAACTTTTACTAGGAAGCAAACGCAAACCTAAAATTAAGACGCAGAGGCTGTCGATACATGTTTCTGGTAACGGGTGTCACAGCTATCCTGTTTTTCAGGATGCGTTATTCATCATCATGACTAACCAAACTATCAAAACATCAAATAGTATATAAGGAATAAATTCTATGTATAAAGGTGCCCAGAATAGACTTATTTCTTACAAATATCAATTACGTTTCATATTGGTTTTATTGACACAATAGTAATACTGTATGAAATTCTTACGAAGAATACTTTCAAAAGAATACTAAAGTAGATTTAATTTCAAGTTTCTTTGTCACTTATCCCCTTACCGAGTGTTCTTAGATGTATGTATATATATACATATATATATATATTAATGTTTCAAAAGTTAAAGAATTAAACGTAATTTTTATATTTGACACTTAACATTGGTTGGTAGGTGGGTTTAAAAAGCAAGTACTGCCTTAAAGATATAACCAGTGACACAAACCACTTATGACCTAAAGGATCATAGTTGATTACTTTACCGTAAAACTGTAATGCTAAATAGCGAGGCAGAAAGTAAAGCAATAGTAATTTGCTAGGTTTATAACTAGACAACTTTGATCACAAGGCTTAATGGAAAAAACATAACACTAAGTTTAAATACCCTCAAGCCTGACAGTAATAGATGGGTTCCTAGGTTGTTACCAAATCCCAAATACTAGTAGAAACCAAATTCAAGGGAATTGAGAATGCTTTCATTCAAATAGACTTAATCGTAAGTGATTCAGAAGACATGGTAGAGGGCAGAGTAAATTTCGTGCTTCAACACTAATCAAGCTCTGCCAAACAGCAGTAGTGGCTGCGTGATAAAATCAACACCTTGCATTGGGTGAGTTCCTGATTTGACCCTCGCCCACGTCTCAGGAAGTTCTGTGTCTAATTTAGGCAAAGGGAGAGTTATGCAAAAGTGAAAAATATATCAACACTGTAAAACCTAAATGCTGTAAATAAAATTAATTCAAAATTCTTAAATAGTATTATCAAGCCCTTTAAAGTAATTTTTTGCTTTTTCGTACAAGCTTTACCATCAGTTCTAAATCAAATAACTCGAAGTTCTATGATGGTATTCTGCAAGTAATCATTTTTTATCTCAATTTTAATATTAAATCTACTACTGATTCTAGTGAGTTGAAATAATTTTTAGGTTTTCGGTAAATAATGTTAATTTTCCAAAATCATGTTATCAGCCTGAAGTTGGAATCCTGTGTTTATTAGGCGTCTTCCTTGAGAACTTTCTGGATGATTTTTCAGATCTTTTTGCAATTTTCTATTATATTTCTTTTGTAAAGTTATGATAGCGCACTTGAATTTAACAATCTATTTCTTCATCTATACTGCTCTAGTATGCTGGACAACGCTTCCAGTAAGTTTTCTACTGTTTCCTTGTTCATTTCCCTAATTACCATTAGTTTTTGACGTTTTATTGTTTAGCAGCCTGCGAACTCTGCTTCAGTTGTCGCTCAAAAATGTTTCCCACTTTAGCTAGATCATCAATATTTATCGAGAAAAGATTTCCATTCTCCTCATTACAGGCAAAGTTGGAAAATAGATTGGCTATAATCATCTATAATTATATCCCCTTATTAACGAAAAAAGTCCCATTGGAAATAGCACAAAAGGGTAGCATAATTTGAAATATAGAAAAACCGAGCTAATGTGCTCTGAATATGAATAAGTACTAATGTTGAATTTTCATTTCCAAATCATAACCACAACATGAAACAAGTCAATCCGAATAGATAGAATATTTTTTCCCTGTCAATTTTAAGTATATTCCCTGCGAAGATAAAAAACCCACAGAAAAGGTGAACCACTCTAATCACATGAATAAAATATTAAAATTTTGTATGCAAATATACAACTTCTTATTTTGGAATTTAATTACCTTCAGGGTTGGCTTGTTATACAAAAAAAACAAAGAGAGCTTTGAAAAATTCTGGTTTTATTCTCAATGGGCTGGAGTCCTAATTATTTCGTCATTTTCTGTTCTACATTTTTGGGTTTTGAGGCTTTTATAAACCACTATTTACTAGGGTCACAGGGCAACGGAATCAAAGAACACAAATAAATTGTATAATCAATAAGGGAATATAAAGTAATTAATAATCTCACAAATGAAACGAGATAAAATAATATCAACACAACTACCAAACACTGGTGTTTTCCATAACTTTATAGTTCTTAAACAGGTAATGCTCTTTCACAATTCTTATTCATACTGGATCCAAACTGTAAACTTTAATCTTTACTCGCATCTTTTAAAAAAGATAGTAAAGGGCAATTGGTTACCTTTGACAAGCAGGCGATCATTTCTGAGTCATTATTCTCTCAGCCTGTGACAAAGTGAATCAGAATCACACGTTTATGACTGTAACATTTCTCAGATTTGTCGTCCCAACAAACTGCATACTCACCTTGTTCATTTGACTTTCTGACAAATTGGAAATAATAAGACCGGGCGATACAGGTACATAACAGTTTTACAGCAGAAATTAAAACGTATATATAAGCATATCGTAACTGACTAATAATGGCTTATGCGCTTCACCTTCAGCAAGCCTTTTAAGCTCTTCAGGCAAAGGGTTACATTTCAAAATATAAATTACAACTACTGGCTGAGTAGATGCTCGCCAGCTTGCTAGAAAGTGAGTCTCGATCTGAGCTTCGCTACGCCCCGAAAGTCTAGCACTTGATATGTTACAAGCGGTAGAATAGTACGTTTATACGTTTTCGAGAGGCAAAACCAATAAATAAAAAAGTATTTTAAAAAGTATAACTTACCTAAGAGGTTTTATACTTTGCAATAACTTACAGATTGAAGAAATTTATTCATGTTAAGTTATTAGAGAAGTAGCTAATATTAATCCAAAATCTGACACTATTTCATTTTTGCTATTGTAACGGTATTCTTGCAATTGTATCGGTACCCTTAAGAGTCTTTTCGGTTTTAAATACTCAAATTCAACTCACGTTTATTTCGATTTGAACCGCTTTTACTGGCACTTGGCTAGACCAAGATGTTAGAGTATATTCGTGGTTGTGTCTTGTCTTGACCAAAATATTTCTTTTACGGCAATTTTAACGCCGAGATTTTTTCTCACATGTATCACGTAAATCAGAATGTTATCATTCACATTTGAAATCGCTGTCAAACTGTGGAAGCTTACGTAAGCCTCCAGCCCAATAAATGTCCGACACATCGGTATCATCGGGTAAATGTAATAAAAATTAAACATACTTGACTTTTAATATTTCAATTACTATATTTTCATTTACCTTGCCAGGCTTATGATATTACAGACATACATGACGAGATTTGCGGAAATGAAAAATTAAATATTCCTAGTTTGGCTATTGTTATTTTATTTTCTGTGTTTCGCAAATTCCATCATTTATTAGCATTTTCTTACCAGTGGCGCCTTTGGGACCTATACAAGTAAGGCAAGTCTAAAACAAACAAAATATCTGCATATCTAACAACCGGAATTTTGGCTTCTGTGGACAATTAATTGATGATTTACGAAGATATCTTAATCATATGGTCTTAAATAAGTGTTTATGAAAATACTTAGCTACTTGAGTAATGCCTGAAAATGGATTAAAGCTCTGGAAATGTAAACTTTTTATTTCAAACTCCTATTTTTCACCCAAGTTTTAAAGGAGAAACAAAAATTGAGAGTTCATATTGTAAGAAATTGCTTTTAAGGAAAGACATGCTTTGACTTCCTTTCATATTGTAAGTAAACTAACTGTTATTTTTATACAAAGTTTTACTGTGATAATAAAGTTTTGCACTACGAATCGTTTAATTGACTCTCTTTGTCAACCAAACCAACACTAACTGCACGCGTGCGGTGATGATAATAATAACTTCTTTTAAATTTTCACATTGTTTAATTTTTAAACAAAACATTTGCATGTTTTCATCTTCTCTTACAGTAATACTCTCCTAGACGGCCAAATTACTCAAGACGTTTGTAACAGTTTTCACCAGCTAAGAAGTTCTGGATTTTCCCATTGTTTTTTACCCATACAAAATATGTATTAGGGTGTTTTTATGGATAAGTCGCAGTTTATGGTCTCATTCATTGGATCAAAGTTTTTCACTTTACGTATGATTAAGCTATCAATGCCTATTACACCAATCGTTCTAAGGCTCAAATTAACATAATAAATCTTGTACCTTCTTGATATTTTACCAGGTAATTGTTTATAATGCTGCGCTTTACGGCTTTACGGTCAATATTGTTCTTAATGTTTGTTTCAAAACCACCAGTAAGTTCCAACAATAACAAATTATCACCTATAATAATAATATCATCAATAATAATAATAATAATAATAATAATAATTTTTAACGTTCTCTTACTAACCGCCATAATAGATAAATTACATGTTTAAAATAAAGCAATCACAAAACAACTGCAACAACAACTAAAAAACGATTTGAAACTTCAATAGCAGTTCTCAGTATTTCATAATGCTTCTATTTTAACTTACTACCCGTTTCCTTATCCACATGGATATCAATAAATAATAATTAAAAAAAATAGTAATAATAGTTATTTTTATCATTTTCGTTAACTTCTACTAAAACTTGAGTATTCAATCTGAGTCTGGTGTAATGACATTTGAATACGTTTTAACTTATTTCAGCGACGGCAAGAACTCACTTAAAATCTTGGAATAGCAAAGTAATTGCGGTTACATAAAATGTGCTTAAAATGGGGTTTTGTCTGATCTCCAATCATATACATATAAAACAAAACCAGAGAGAAAAGGTCGTTATTAAAATCTCTTCTCTGTATTCACGTGTCATACCTACTGCGTTAGCTAATTGCATTTATTTAATGGGTAATTGTCTGAAGAACTGAACAAGTGCACGTAAGGCATTCTCGTTAAAAGTCTCACAGCTATCTGTTAATGACCAGCATGGATTGGAAGCTGTCATACTGTGTTAAGAACCCACAGGTCACTAACAATCTCATCAAAAATTAAGGAACTTGTAGGTTTCCTATTCTGTTTTTATATTTGCAGCTGATAGAGTGTTGTAGCTCTCCAGATAGGTTTTCTGTCGTTTTCCAAGGTAAAGAAAAAGCAGTTTTGGAGCTGAACACTTCTTGTAATAACTGGGGAAAACGAAATAAATCAACAATCTAAAGCAAAAACGATAAAATTAAAAAAACAAGGCATCGCGTGCTACATACCTGTCTAAAAACTAACAAAAAAAATCCCTTATTAATTCAACACATAATTATGTGAGAGAGTTTTAAAATTCTTAGGAAAATCGATGTTGATTATTAACCTTGCTAAAATATTCCTTGAAAATCTTGCTAAATATTATTAACCAATCGTATTGTGTAACAGTAAAAATAAAAATGAAATATTCTCAAAATACCAATTCCCGAACAACCGTTTTCTTTCAAATAATCATATAACTACTCTGCCAAATTACTGGATTTTTCTACTTGCCAGCTATTTGATAATAAAGAAAAATTTATCAGAAAATTTACAAAATGCTATTAACTTTGATTTTCCTCAAAACCTAAGTATACTAAATCTTTTTTAGAAAATATTGAAATATAAGTACTGCCTGTAGTGAACAATTTAAAGCAACTATCTGGTATAACTACCGATAATTAAAATCACAATTATAAAAGACTACATTGAAATGACGAGAATTGAGGTGATTTTAATAAGGATATCCAGCATTACTAAATCACAAAAGCTTCAACTAATAGTCAGTACCTATCATTAACAAATGAGTTTATATTTTACGTTTAAAAATAATCAGTACCTCAAAATTCAAAATTAAAGCGCGTATTCAATATATGCGCATTGATTTAATCCAAGAATTTATTAATGTGCACAAAAGCAAAAAAGCAATATCAACATCAAACAACACCAAGAATCAATGGAAAATAAATTTGAACCTGATAAGTGCTCATACACATGGTCTATGGATTAAAAACAGTACAGTACTGAATAAATCCACTCCAACATGATATCACTTCGAAATTAAACTCCAACGCAATTAGGTAATATAGAGTCACCAACCGATGCATATTTGAAGAGTGGGCTTTAAAAATGCATGCTTTTTAAATTTTAATCTTACAGTATACCGACATCAGCAAATAATTATATAAATTTTAATAGTTTTCTGTATTTTCTTGTTTGATATTATTTACTTTCTATTTAATATCTATTATTCAAAATTAGTTTATATTTCCGACTGCATGAAAATAATCATTACCACAACAAGCAAAATAAAAACGAGTATTTAATTTATACGTATTAATTTAACGTACGACTTATAACGTGCTTTTAGCTAAAAAAAGTACTATCAACATTAACCAACACCAAAAATTTAAGATAATAACTGGTCTAGCCTGAGAGGCTATAACTGTGCGTACATGGGAAGATGCGTAGGTCAATGCCTGTGTATAAGATAGGAATATATAGAATTGCCATTACAATGACAAGAACATGTAATGAGATCAACAGGTGCACTTACAGGAAATATTAAGAAAGACTGAATACACAATATTTGAATTTTCAGTTTTATTCTGTAATTATTTGGAAGTAGCATTTAGATATATGCTACACAGAAAAGTGTGGGATTACAAAAATATGTTACATCGCTGTTGCTCTATGGCACTGTCCGTCAGGGGTGGCTATTTCTGATGAATTTGAGAATACATAAACACTAAGCTTTGCTTTTGATGCTCCAGTGCAATACTGATCATTTATTACATCACATTACAGTTGTACTTCAAGTCTGAAACTGATATAGCAGTGTTACTTTTCTATCTTTTCTTTAATAGCATCAGCTCTTTGAGTGATGGAAAGTCGCTGCGACGTTTCACTTAAAATGTCATAAACTAACCAATGAGATTGCCTAGCTATCATAATCAAGTGAAATCTTTTTACACAGTAAAAATGCAAAACGTAAATAAGACTGAAACAACAGAATATTAATAATCGTAGCTTTTTTGCTAGAAAACGCGTTTCTTTTGCTTTTACGATTATTAACTGTATTTTCAGAAATGTTATTATTATAATTATTATTATCATTATTACTATTATTATGACGAAACTGTTAAATTTATCATCAAAAGATCGATAAACATTTGTATACGGACATCATACTTTATTTTCTGTATGAGAAACAAAGAATGGACAAACCCAGAATTATTAATCTGGTAACCAGCTGATACATCGTCTCTCAGTGATATGCCCAAATGGAGAGTATCACTATAGAGGATGTACCACAACTAGGCTTCGTTGTGATATTTCCAGTCCTCTGGATCCAGTGACAGCTTGGTTGTGTTGCAACCTGTATTGAGTAGATCAATTTCATTGTAAATTTTCTAGATCGTTAATTTACAAATAAAACCATGTGAAGTTTAA
>RDPX01000364.1:0-35756 GCA_003991215.1 Morbakka virulenta
GGGTGAACCCTCATTGCAGGAAGTGCAAAAAATTGTTTTGAATGGCACTGCCCATCTTCTTAGGAAAGCCCTCTCCATTTAATTGTTGCGAATTGATGTTTGTGGTTTTGTCAGAAAATGATTTTTATTATGTTTTTATGTTTTGACCGGTTTGAATGACACCCTTCTTGTGCACCTTAAAAGTTTTTGTTACCCAACTTCCCTCACCCTAGGTCACTGGTAGTGACTCGGTGTTGGATTTTAAAATAGCAATTCTAAAGAATTTTTCAATAATAATAATAATAATAATAATAATAATAATAATAATAATAATAATAATAATAATAATAATAATAATAATAATAATAATAATAATAATAATAAATAAATAAACATCAATTACGTATTGACAACGCCATTATTAAGAATTCAAAACAAACATACAAATCTCTCCACCTCTAATATTGATATATCTGCCCGCAGAGAGTCAATTTCTTTCTGTATTTTTACTTTCCATTTTGGAGATTTGTTAGTGTGTTTTCTATTGTTCTTCTTAATTTTAATACCGATGTCAAGAGTGGCAGTTTTTAAATAGGGGTACAACATTAAAAACCAGAAAAAGTAGACGAATTAAAAAGAAATACAATGTCACAGACCAGCCGCCAATTGACACCAGTAAAGAAACTCTGAAGCAACGAATACAGGTTAAAGCTCAGCGATTGCGGCGATATGATAAGAAGACTAAATTTTACAGCCAAAACAGGACCTTCAAAACAGATGCCAGGAGGTTTTACAGAGAATCAGGCAAAAGTAAAATCGAAGTAAAAGAACCCCCAGCACATGATAAGGATGAAGAATTTTGGATGAATATTTGGGGAAAGGAAGAGAATTTTAATGCTGAATCAAGTTGGATAGAGAGGGAGGTAGAGCAAATAAAATAGATCAAAGGTCAGGAATGGATTGACATCACGGTTGAAGAATTGCAAACAGCGCTTGCAAAGTCCCATAAGTGGAAACCCCCAGGTATAAACAAGATACCAAACTTTTGGCTGAATTCCTTATTGGAAACCCATATGGAATTAGTACAGTCTTTTAAAAAAATTATGCTTAATCCTGAAGCCATATCACCCTGGTTAATTGAAGGAACTACTTACCTTTTACCAAAGTCCCAGGATACCCCAAAACCCAAAAAATTATCGTCCGGTTACCTGCCTCACAACTACCTACAAACTTTTAACATCCATTATTACTAATAGAATGTACAATTTCCTTGAAAACAATGACATTCTCCGCCATGAACAAAAAGGATGCCGGATCCAAGCGAAACTCGTAAAGATGTAAAGACTAGCTCTTTATCAACAAAATGATTATAGGAAACTGTAAAAAGAAAAGTAAAAACCTCAGTACAGCTTGGATAAATTACCGCAAAGCTTTTGATAGTATCCATATGACTGGATATTCAAAAGTCTTGACATTTATAAGATCTCTTCCGTGATCTCCAACTTTCTCAAGAACAGCATAGCAGGTTGGAATGCGCGTCTTCTTCTTTCACATTCAACGGGTACTAATCAGTCTAGTAACATCAGAATTAAACGTGGCATTTTTCAAGGAGACTCCTTTTCTCCCCTTCTATTTTGAATGTCTTTGATTCCTTTTTCTAATGAATTGAATAACACTGGATATGGGTATACGATCGTTGAGAAAATTATCAATCACCTTTTTATATATGGACAATTTGAAGTTATTTTCCAAAAATGACCGTGAATTAGAATGTTGTCTGTCTCATATGAAAACGAAAGCTCAAAATAATAAACCTGGGTAGGAAAGTTTTTGGGTGATATTTGGAGTGATAAAAAACAACACAACAAGGAAGCCCATTGGTTTAATGATTTAAAGCAAGATATGAATGGAGAACAACACCTGCAAGACGAATTGACTATAACTGTAGACAAAGTCAAAAAGCAGTAAAGAAAAATGCCAGATTGGAAAGCTCCAGGGAAAAATAATGTCCAGGGATTCTGGATTAAAAGTCTTACCAATCTTCATGAAATAATAGCTGAGCAATTAAATGAGATTGTTGCGGGAGTTTGTGATTTGCCTGAGTGGATAACTTATGGCTGTACGGCTTTATGTCAGAAAGATTCAGCAAAAGGTAATGCAGTAGATAATTATCGCCCAATAACTTGTCTGCCGCTAATGTGAAAATTATTGACTGGCATTAAAGCTGTATAAGTACCTTGATGAGGAAGATCTGTTGCCGGAAGAACAAAAAGGATGTAGACGTGGAAGTAGAGGGACGAAAGACCAATTCTTGATAGACAAAACGGTCTCAAAAGGAAAAGAAGGAAAAGGCACACAAATTTGGTTATGGCGTGGGTGGAGTGTAAGAAAGCTTATGATTTTGTCTCCCATAGATGGATCATCGAGTGCATGGAAATGTTTGGTATTGCAGAGAATGTGAGAAAGTTTTTATAGAAAAGCATGAGCCAGTGGAAACTATCATTAACGTCGAATGGAGAAAATCTTGGGGATGTAGCAGTCAACAGAGGTATCTTTCAAGGGGATGTAGCAGTCAACAGAGGTATCTTTCAAGGGGATAGCTTATCGCCACTACTCTTTGTGCNAAAGGATGTAGGCGTGGAAGTAGAGGGACGAAAGACCAATTCTTGATAGACAAAACGGTCTCAAAAGGAAAAGAAGGAAAAGGCACACAAATTTGGTTATGGCGTGGGTGGAGTGTAAGAAAGCTTATGATTTTGTCTCCCATAGATGGATCATCGAGTGCATGGAAATGTTTGGTATTGCAGAGAATGTGAGAAAGTTTTTATAGAAAAGCATGAGCCAGTGGAAACTATCATTAACGTCGAATGGAGAAAATCTTGGGGATGTAGCAGTCAACAGAGGTATCTTTCAAGGGGATAGCTTATCGCCACTACTCTTTGTGCTAAGTATGATCCGAATGTCGTGGGTTCTAAGAAAAGTGAAGGCAGGTTATGATTGGGGAAAGAAAGAATTTAGTGCAAATCACCTGCTCTTCATGGAGGACCTTAAATGGTACGGTAAGAGTGAAGAACAGATTGATTCACTTGTGCAGACTGTCCACGCATTCAACACAGATATTGGAATGGAAATTGGAATTCGAAAGTGTGGTGTGCCAGTATTGAGGAGGGGGTAAATGATGAAATGTGATGGTTTAGAACTCCAAATGGTGAAATTAAGAAGGAAATTGACCAGAACGGATATACCTATCTCGGGGTAGTAGAACGTGATAAAATCAAAGAAAAAGAAATGAAGGAAAAAACAATTAAGGAGCACAAAAGGAGGCTTAGATTGATTCTGTAATCAAAACTGAATAGCCGGAACAAAATAACAGCAATCAACACATGGGCAGTCGCGATTTTTAGATATGGTGCTGGTATAATAGATTGGAAACAAAGTGAATTGAAAAGGATTGACACAAAGACTAGGAAAACGATGACAACCTACGGAGCATTACACCCTAAGAGTGATGTTGGCAGGTTGTATATGAAAAAGAGACAAGGTGGAAGAGGGCTGAGTAAGGTGGAGCTTGTAGTCAGAGGGGAAGAAAATAGTTAGGGTTATTACGTTTTGAACTCAAAAGAAGAACTCATGAAAGGTGCTAGTGGCTCCGGAACGAGTACCACAAGAGAATTCAAAAAGCAAAAATCTGAACAGCTTAAGCAAAAATGGACGGAAAAGGAGATGTATGGGCAATTTATCAGATTGTCCTGAAAATGTTGATAAAGAGAAAATCTGGTATTGGTTATCCAAAAGTGATCTTAAAAGTGAAACGGGAGGCTCTTGTATGTGCCGCCCAAATGCAGGATATTAGAACAAAGTATAACAAGTATAGAATTGATAAAAGTGACATCCAATCTACTTGTAGAATGTGTGGGAAGAGAGAAGGGACAGTGCAACAGATAGTTAGTGGACGTGAAAAGCTTGCACAACAAGAGAAGACACGACAATGTTCCCAAGAAAGTCCAATGGGATCTTTGCAAGAACAATGGACTGGAGCATCAAGAAAAGTGGTATGAACATAATGCCGAAGGGGTTGTCGAAAAGGATGATGTCAAACGTCTCTGGGATATCAATATGCAGTGTGACAATGTAATAGAGGGTAGGAGGCCAGACACTGTCTTAATTGATAAGAAAAAGAGAAGTTATATCATTGTGGTTATTGTAATGCCTGCAGGTGGAATGGTAGAGGAAAAGGAAAATGAAAAAGTTGAAAAATATTAGAAACCTGACCAGGACGAAGAAGGATATTTCAGGAAGACTCTCTCTCCCCACTTTTCTTCATTGTGTCTTTAATACCCCTCTCGATCCTGCTCAGGAAAACATTTCAAAGGTTTAAGTTTCGAAACGGTCGAAAAGTCAACCACCTCCTGTTCATGGATGACTTGAAGCTGTATGGAAAATCTAAGGAAGAACTGGAGGGACAGGTAAATACTGTAAAGACATTTACGGATGACTTCAAGATGAGATTTGGATTACAGAAATGTGCTACTGTAATTTGGAAAAGCGGGAAGAAAGTAGAGGATAATGGAATTCGAATGCCAGATGGGCAGATAATGGAGGATATAGGAGACGGATCTTACAAGTATCTGGGAGTGTTGGAGGAACACAAAATATAGATGGGAGAGATGAAAGAGAAGCTACGAAAGAGTTATCATCAGAGAGTGAAGAAGTTGATCAAAACAAGTCTGAATGCAGGAAATTTAGTACAAGCTATGAACACATGGATGTGGATACTGTTGGATACTCTGCTGAAATTCTGGACTGAGCTAAGAGAGATGGATAGAAAACACGGAAATGTATGACAATGAACAGAGGACTGCACCCGAAGGCGGGCATTGATAGGCTTTATCTACCTAGGAAAGAGGGAGGAAGGGGCATGATGTCGATTGAAGAAGTAGTTAGATTGGAGTAGTGCAGCCTGTCAGATCATGTAAAACATGGAGAGTCTAGTGAAGTTAGAGTACTGGAGATGTTTGTGAGAGACAGGAGCAGAGCAGAGTGGAAAACCGAACAGAAGGAAGAAAGGAAAAAGAGATGAAAGGAGAAACCGTTACATAACCACTATACTGTGAAGATAAAAGAAGCGGAAACAGAGTCGTGGCAATGGTTGGAAGCCGGCTGGTTGAAGGAAAAAACTGAAGGCTTGCTGATGGCAGCTCAAGATCAGGCCTTACCTACAAGGAATTACAAAATGGAGAACATGAAGGAACCAGGAACATCAAAGTGCAGAATGCGTGGAGCGAGGGGTGAGACGGTGATGCACATCCTCAGTGAATGTGAGAAGGTAGCCCAAATCGAGTATAAAAGGAGACATGACAGAGTTGCTACTATCGTCCACTGGGAGCAATGCAAAGCCCATGGTTTCAAGCATACCAAGAAATGGTTCGAACACCGAGTAAAGACAGTGTTGGAGAACGCTGATGTTAAAATACTCTGAGACTTTAACATCTACTGTGATAGAGTAATAGAGGGAAGGAGGACAGATATAGCTGTTGTCCACAAGAAAATGCTGAAACACAAATTACTGACATTGCTGTTCCAGGGGACTTTAGAGTGAAGGAGAAGGAGCAAGAGAAGATCGTCAAGTAGTTATGGAAGCAATGAGAATATGGGAGGCGAGAGCTATTGTGATTTATATAGTAATTGGCGCCCTTGGAGCTATCAATCGTCTGAGTGACTGGATGGGAGTACTCCCTATCGACCAGAAAAGGCTAAAAAATTTCCCGCAAACTGCCCTACAAGGATCGGCAAACATCCTAAGAAAAGTGCTGTCCATCTGAGTCCTATGGTACTGGATGAATAGCAGCAAAATTACCGGCACAAGCTCAGAGATCTTGATCTCTCAGCTTGTAGGTCATGTATGGCCAATGAATAAAGTTACGGTGATACCCGCAGTAATTGGAGCATTGGGAGTCATTTGAGAGAAGTTTGAAAAATACATGGAGAAAATGGGTGTGAAGATTGAGATGGCAATTATTTAGAAAACGAAACTGCTTGAAAACAGGAGAAGGAACTTTGAGACCTCTGGTGACTTGTTGTTACCCGCTCTCAAAGATAAAAGAACAAAAGAACTTTCCAGACAAACATGTCTGAGATTTACATTATTGACCATAATAATAATAAAGATAATAATAAAATTAAAAAAATAAAAATGAAATAATCAAAATCATAAATAATAATACGTTACCATTAAGCTAAAATTATATTTCAATATTTCTGATAAAAGTACACAACTTTAAGTTTTTTGCTCACGCATTCATCAGATGTAGACATAAAAAGCTGCTAAAAATCTATGCACTTATATAAAGTTGATAAAGTAATTAAAAAGTCATTAAAACGGATTTGTAATTTTTTAAAAGGTGTTTATTGACGTGTCGACATGTAGAGATTAGTTCGGATCTTTTGTTTAATATTTTCAATTTGGACGTAATTATGTGGAATTTCTCTGTCAGGCAGAGGTTGCACGTTTTGCTGCCATTGACATACGGGTGGGCATGGTCGATCACTTTCCACTTCAAAATCGGTGCTATGTTCTTGTTTTGTAAATTCCAGACATATTTCGAAAGTTCTGTTGAATTATCTTAATGTTCATACTTAAAGGTATTTTTGTGTAAATTCCATCTTTCTTTGAATGTTTTTTTCGGTCAATCCAATGTAGTTCAAACCTTCGTCGTTTTCTGATGATTTGATGGTACATTGGTAGATGACGTGCTTATCACGACAGTTTCCATCCAACGGGCAAGAATCCTTGTTGCGACAATTACACGGATCGATTTTCTTGTTTGTTTCTTCTGCTAGTATTTTCTTGTTATGTGACGTTATGATGTTGGGTACATTTGGTAGACAGCTGTAACTAACCTTCAAATTGTTTCTATTAAGCAGTTTGTGCTTTTTGGGGAAGTATTTATCGATAAGTTTCAGAAATCTTTTGGCAACGTTTGTTTTCACGTTTACGTTAAAAGTTGGGCTGAACTAAATTATTTTCCTCGATCTGGAGCTGGTTTTTGATACTGGTTTTTTCTTGTATTCAATGCTGTCCTTTTAGCAACGATTACGTTGCAAAACGGTGCTGCACGGTCGAATATGTTTGTATTTGAAGAAATGCTATTGATTCGTTCTGATATCATGCTTGATATTAATATTGATATTAATATTGAGTACTCTGCAATTATATTTGTTCATCTGTTGATGGGATGTACATTACCATTAATATAGATTTTTCAAAGGTGAAT
This sequence comes from Morbakka virulenta, assembly GCA_003991215.1. Classification (NCBI taxonomy): domain Eukaryota; kingdom Metazoa; phylum Cnidaria; class Cubozoa; order Carybdeida; family Carukiidae; genus Morbakka; species Morbakka virulenta. The sequence continues at coordinate 7,254 of RDPX01000364.1, forward strand.
TCCTATACCCTTTTCTTGCTCTCCTTCGCTCCAATACGGCTCCGCAACAGTTTTACTAAATCTGGCTACGCTTAAAAAATTTTGGTGACATTCAAATAGTTTTTCCATATGGTTAAGCTCAAGTCATGTTGGCAGTGAGATTGCAAAAGGAACGGGCTCCAAAAACAGTCAAACAAATCAAAGAGGATATTGCCCTAGAGCTCGAATTCAAACAAGCGTTAACGGTAAGTTTTGTACAAGCGAAACTGACGGTAATTCACCAATTAAATTAAAAAAGAATTTGCCGAATAAAGAAAAATGGATAAAAAAAGTGTGTGGAGCATGGTATCCAAACCAACAAGACGGCCGAGGGGAAAACTGGCGGAGAAGATATTTTTTTACGTTTTCTCCTGCTTTTAATAAGTTATGCAAGAATCTGTGTTATGAGAAGAAAAGTAACTAATAATAGGAAAATTACTAAACATAACAGAACAATTATACAGTAAACATCGGTTTTGGGTGAATTTTACAACTCCCCTTTCTTAAAATCAAACTCTGTAAAGTTAATACTGCTCAACATTTTTGCTACAAATTACAAATTACAAAACCGTAGAATTATTATTGACTTGTCAACAAAAATGGGATGAAAATGCTGTGTAACAAATTGTAATATGTTATTATTTTGTAAAATAGTATGGGAGAAACCTTTTATTCACGTCGATATCGAGACTAACGATAAAGATGGCTGAATACAATACCAAGGGATAACATACCAGGCAGAAAATACGCTGTTAAAGATACTGATAACTATGTCAAGCCAGCAGGAAACCTGCAAGTATTAAACAAAATAAAACCAGCAATCAAATCTTCCTTTTTCTTGATGTACTTTAAACGTAGAAACGTTCGCGGGCAGAAAGTTTCGCCGATGAAGCCATCCACGAAATTTTTTTATTTAGCGAACACAAAGTTTCGCGGATGAGAAGCTTAAGTTTTTTTCGCAAGCATAAATATTCACGGAGAGCAAATTTTGAAATATTTCGCGTGCATAAACTTTCGCCGATCAGCAATAAATTAATAAATTTAAAGATTAGTTCTAATTGTTCCTCAAAAAGGAAAAAAATATTTTTTGATTTTCATGAAAACGAATCTTTCAAAAGTATGGAAATAAAAACAACAAAATACTTGTAAAGCAATAAAGCAACAAGTCAGTTTCTGTAAATAAATACCAAAAATGTTATACGTGTTTTGCCCTCAAAGCGTCCAAGACCTAAAGTTCGTGAAATTATTGAACTGTATTAAACATGTGTTTTTTGCTTTATTGTAGTAAAAGTATTGTTAAAAACAGATTTCGAATTTTTTTTTCCATGGCCATAAAATTTTGCGAATATGACCTGTTTTCGAAATATTTCGCGGACATAAACTTTCCCGGATCGACGACTCCAGAATTTTTCATGGGACAAACATTTGGGGATTTGACTAAAATCCGCAAGACTCCTAAATATTCTCATTGCTTACACCAAACTTGCTTAGACAAAAACAAACCTATCAATTGTTATGAAGCACTGGATCAAGGCCAAGAGAGGATGTGGGATGGAGGGGGCATCAATGCAGCTGTATTGTTAGCATGTTTACTGGCAATTATTACGCAAATACAATTAAAAAAAAAGGAATATCCCAAATTGTAGGTTCTGCGACTAGTCAATTAAAAACATTGACCATCTCCTTGAAGGTGGTGGCAAATTAGCAGCCAATGAATACCTTAACAGACACTGCAGTAAAGAAATAGCTTCATACGACAATTCATTCAGCTGGGTTTCGAATGTTGGCACGGTGGCAAATCACGTGGCTACATCAACGCAGACGAAAAGAGAGTTCTGGACTTTGCTTGAGAGAAGTACTTTTCTTCGGTGAACACTTTCTAAACCAAGAGACAGTTTCACATTCCAGAAAGTTATCAACAAAAATATGATTGACTACATCAAAGCCCGGAGAGAAAGTCTGAACAAAGTCAGAAACAGTAAAGCGAATTGTTGGCGAGTGGGAGGCAACCCAGCACCGACCATTACTAATGCGTTTCACCATTGAGGTAAAGAAGAGAAAACCAAGGGAAAAGGGAGGTGAGGATCAGTTAGTGGTAGAGTTAAATCAGGCAAATACGACAGGTGGTAAAATACCTGAATCAGAAGGAACCAAAGAGTTTTGACGCAGTCTGTAGAATAGTCCAGTAATACATATGTGACAGCAATGCAGATTGATTGAGCAACGGTTGTTGTGAGAGCCACTGTTACCAAGACACCCATAAAATAACAAAACAAAAAAACCTCAACGATTCGAGATTGGAAGGCCACCAGGACTAGGCACGGTAACGACCTGCTGTATAAAGATATTCAATAGTCCTTATGTACGTATTATAGAAAATTTCAATAAATTATTTGAGATACTTGGCTTCCAACATGCATGACCTGCGGTTGAACAATACTGTAAAAACGAGGGGCTCTTAGCAACGGTAAAAAATTTAGTGACAATATTAAGATGGAATTCAGGCTAAATGTGCTGTGGCTACTACTATGGGTGGCAAATTAATATCTACGTTAATAATTGAAGTTGATTGGGAATATCTAATAATAGAATCGGATAAAAAAGTAAGCGTAAATACGTAGGGAGGAAGGGGGGTTACGAGAGGGGACTTCAGCCCGGTTCTATGAAAGTAAAAATCATATTTATATATATATATATATATATATATATATATATATATATGGTTTTGGTTGTTTGCTTCTTTTGCTTTAAAGATGAGATTCATATATTTGGATGATGAAATAAAAAAAGAACGTTGTAAAAACTATTATTATTATTATTATTATTATTATTATTATTATTACTTTACACTTGTAGCTAAAACAACATGCAAATATTATACCGTGTGTAGTAGGGCAGCTGGTTATTAGCAAGAGCCCAAGGCTCCTCACAAGTTCCCTCACATTTTAGTATTCTAATACTTTTCTTATTATTCTAGCTGTCCCTAATCTAGCAGTTTTTTGAACAGGATATGTCTCTAGTTCGATTCAAATGTCTGTTGTAAATTCTGGTAACATATTTGAAACACCACCTGGTGTTCAAACAACATTTGGTACCACCATAACTGTACTTAGATTCCAGGTTATTATTATTATTATTATTATTATTATTATTATTATCATTATTATCATTATCATTATTATTATTATCATTATTATTATTATTATTATTATTATTATTATTATTATTATTAGAAAACTACAATTACTACGTTAATCTATGAAACAGTGCTTCTGTAAATTAACTAAGGTGTTCTTCACTCCATTTGTAGGTTTTTTATGTTGTATTTGATTTTTACACTTGTTTTCTCCCTCCCCTGTTAATTTCAATTTTCCCGTTATCAAAAATAAAATGTAAACCATTTTGATGTATATTCTTAACCTGGTCCCACTTAAAAACATTTTCAGTTCTCCGTTAACATTTCAGATATGTTTTCTCTGTAAGGTATTTTTTCTTTTCACAAGTGCCTTTGAAATAAGTGTAACATAGTATTAAAATAGGTTTGATATGAAATGTGATTAGCAGTTAAAGCCATGCGGTCAAACTTGGCGTGTTTTGATATTTAGACTTGCAATTATGGGAAACGAATAATTTAGTTGAAATAAAAGGTTTTTATGATTTGGGGTTCCAAGAGATGAAAAAATTGAAACAAAAAAGTCAGAAGCTTAACAAAAAAAATGTTTTGAAGGGTCTCTATGAAAATCTGACTGCGAGAAATGTTCCGCCCTTCAGAAAAAATTTAATGAAACGCCGTCTTAGGAAGCAAGATGTTATCAAATATGTCTATTATTTGTAGAATGAGAAGAAACTACTTAGCATGTAGCAGAAGAGTGCGAAAACCTGCTAATTAGCATGAGCTATTACAAGAACAGGCGATAAATTTATTACAACATGGAGCAACGACTGCATACCAATGAAAACATTGGGTGAAATACGTCAAACGGGGTGCAAACACTTTTTCATAAAAAAGAACCATTATAACATGGGCAGTGATAAAGCATAAAAAGATCCAATATCTGAGATAAACAAATTTAATCCAATGTTCAAAGAAAACGCGCTCAAAACAACACAAAGTTGAAAAATGGAGAAGCAAGGACTTGTACACGTCTAGGGAAATGCATGCAAGACCGAAGATACTGTCATTAATCATCCTGTTTACATGAATTTATACGGTGAGGGTGATACCAGAATGAAAGGACTGTGGAAGAATGTCAGCTAGGAAATAAAAATATCAATTTGTTTGGGTAAATATGCAAAAGGTAAATATAAAGGAGATGAATGGGCAAGAACGAAATATCTAAACACAAATATCGAGGTGAGAACTCAAAACGTATACAAATAACTAATAAAATACAAAACTTGTCTACTAGCAATCTACATCATACCTTAGAAAGCTGAGTGGGTAATGTATCCATACATTTTCATGGAAATTACTTACCAACAAAAACAACTAGTTAATTCATAACGTTAATATTCTTCAAATGTAACATAGCTGGAATCTTATGCTCCTATTTTCAAGGTAGGGTGACATCCAACAGCATACAAGAAAACTTCTCTGATGACAGTCGACGTCTGGTTACACAAATGAACTTGGTTAAAACGGTAACAAAACCATGAAGTGTGTTTACTGTGTGTACTTAAACCTGTTAATCTGACGGGATTAAAACTTTTATACCATACACAATAGCTAATAAAATTGTCAGTAGGTGCATCAACAAAATAAAGCATCCACACTTGTTTGGTATTCATGCTTACTTGTTGCTTTCGTAGCATATATTAGCTTTAAAATCTTTACACAACTTACTTTAGCAGCAGACTTTGGATGCCAGAATATATAATCCATCAAAAGCGATTTCAAATTAACACAGGGTAAAAAAGAATCTGATCAAAATCCGTATCCAATAAGTTAGCCTTTAAAGAGGTTCCAGTAATTCCATGCTGTCAGCATTAAAAAAGAACCTGTCCCAGCTCAGAACCAAAAAATTACCTTTCGCAAAAGATTATTCTGTGTCTATTAAACGGTATAATCTGGAAATATGGCAGCCAGTACTTACCAATATCAGCTTCTACATATGTTATCTTTGATACACATGGTCTCCTGTGGCTAATGGCGCCACATTTTATAAAAACAAGACTCGCATTATTTCAATTTTAATTCTTCACTACAAAATATTTGACCAAGTTACGTTAGTGCAATCTGGAAGCTATAGAAAAGAAAACTCTTTTGAATAGGCCTTTCAACTAAAAAAAGTTAACTGCTGGTGCTATCTGAAGTTAAGTCAAAACAATGAAGCAGCTTCCGTAAATATAAAGAGATAAAAACAACAAAGACGCTGCTTTTACTGTTGCAGTGTCGTCTCATAATTGCAAGTCTAAATATCAAAACACGCCAAGTTTGACCGCATGGCTTTAACTGCTAATCACATTTCATATCAAACCTATTTTATTACTATGTTACACTTATTTCAAAGGCACTTATGAAAAGAAAAAATACCTTACAGAGAAAACATATCTGAAATGTTAACGGAGAACTGAAAATGTTTTTAAGTGGGACCAGGTTAAGAATATACATCAAAATGGTTTACATTTTATTTTTGATAACGGGAAAATTGAAATTAACAGGGGAGGGAGAAAATAAGTGTAAAAATCAAATACAACATAAAAACCCACAAATAGAGTGAAGAACACCTTAGTTAATTTACAGAAGCACTGTTTCATAGATTAACGTAGTAATTGTAGTAAAATAGTACAACAACTACCACTATTACTATTACTACTACTACTATTACCACTACTATTATTACTTCTACTACTATTACTACTATTACTATTATTACTACTACTACTACTACTAATGTTACTACTACTACTACTACTACTACTACTACTACTACTACTAATGCTACTACCGCTACTATTACTACTACTGCTGCTGCTACTATTACTACTTTTACTACTATTACTACTACTTTTACTACTATTACTATTACTACTGTTACTATTACTACTATTACTATTACTAGCACTACTACTACTACTACTACTACTACTACTACTACTACTACTATTACTACTACGACTGTTACTACTATTACTATTATTACTATTACTACTATTACTACTACTACTACTACTTTACTACTATTACTACTACTACTATTACTATTACTACTGTTACTTCTACTACTACTACTACTACTACTACTACTACTACTACTACTACTACTACTAATAATAATAATAATAATAATAATACTAATACTACTGCTAATAATAATAGTAATAATGAAAATAAGAGCGATAAACACCTGGGCTACTAAAAGCAATTTTTAGATACTGGACGGGGTAATGAGTGGAGAGACAGCGAGTTAAAACGGATTCACTGGAAAACTGGAAAATCAATGTCAATAGCATCGAAGTGGTAATAAAAACAGGAGGGAATAGTCTCAGAGAATACGTTTTCAATTCTGAAGAAACGCTTATAAAAGGTGTGAAAGCAGCCGAGACCAATCAAACGGAACGAACACTGGAGAAAAAAGTGTTTAAAAAACAAAACCGGGAGGAGTGTAAACAAATATGGTTGGAAAAAATTTGTATGGACAGTTTGAGAGAAACTACCTATATAGTAGATCAAAAGAAAACATGAAATTGGCTAGCAAACAGCGACTTGAAAATAAACAGAGACCCTGATATGTGCCGCACAGGAACAGGCAATTAGGACAAACTACATTAAACAAAAAATTGATAAAACTGTATACAGTCCTATATGTAGAATGTGCGGAAAAAGAGGTGAGTGTGTGCAGCACTTACTTACTAGCGCAAAAAGAATATAAAAGAAGACACACGGAGTTGCTAGAAGGACTCACTGGGACTTATGCAAGATGAATGGTTTAGAGCACAAAGAGAAGTGATATGAACATTCTCTGGAAGTGGCAATAGAAAATGATAAGTAAAAAGTTTGTGGGACATCAATATACAATGCGATAATGTACTTGAAGCAAGAAGGTCAGACAATGTATTATTTGACAAAAAAGAAAATACATACATTATCATTGATATCGCTGTACCAGCTGACAAAAGAATACACGAGAAAGAAAAAGAGAAGGTAGATAAATATCAAGATTCAAAATGAGAAGTAGGACTTTATGGCTTGCGAAATGTGCAAGTGGTACCTGTTGTGATAGGAGCTCTGGGGAGTGTTAGCAAAGCTTTTCGGAAACGGATTCAAAAACTAGAGATTGAGCACAGCGTCAGCTGAGGTACTGGTCAGTATCTCAACTGACGCCAAGAAATTCTACCGCGAAATTGGCAAAGAAGCTATATCCGTAGAAGAAGAAGCATCCTCCTCCTCCTCAGGTGCCGTGTCCAGGAACGTTGGCGATCATGGCTCTCCACAGATCTCTGTCCTTCGCTGCCCTCAGTAGTTGTAGCTCGCTCTTTGTAGACCATGCTGCAATACTGCCCATGTACTTGGTTCTTGGTCGTCCTCTGCCTCGTTTCCCATCTATCTTTCCCGTCAGCGTCAACTCCTCAAGCTCTTCTTTCCTCATTATATGTCCTAGGAAGGACAGCTGCCTTTTTCGAATGGTGGACAACAGCTTTCTCTTGCATCCTGCTCTCCTCAAAACATCTTCATTCGTAACGTGTTCTGTCCAAGAAATCCGCAGTATTCGGCGTAGAAACCACATTTCTGCAGCTTCTAGCTTCTTTTCGAGGGTTGCTGTGATGGTCCAACTTTCACTCCCGTATGTAAGCACTGGGATTACGTAACAGTTGAGGACTCGGAGCCTGGTGTTCAAGGAAATAGTTTGGTTTTTCAGTATCTTAGACATTCGCTGGAATACCCCCTTTGCTGTGGCAATTCGTTTCCGTATTTCTACCATGCATCTTCCATCTGATGTAATCATGCTGCCAAGATAATTAAACTTATCTACTTGTTGAATGTCTTCTCCATCTATTGATATTTTGCAGCTCAAATTCTCATTCCTTTTGCTAACCGTCATGCAAAAAGTCTTCCGACGATTGATACTGAGACCCCTTGCCCCACTTTCCTCTACAACGGTGTCAAGCAGTTGTTGTAGCTTCTCTGGAGTGTCGGCTATGAGCGTCGTGTCGTCAGCATATCGTATATTATTCAAGTTGTACCCTCCGATCACAAAACCATGTTTTCCCTCGATACTTCTCATGATGTTTTCACTGTATAGATTAAATAGGTCTGGTGAGAAGACACAACCTTGTCTAACACCTCTTCGAATATTGCAGTATTTACCAACCTCGTTCTGCACTCTCACACCCGCAGTTTGCTCCCAGTATAAGTTTCTTATGAGTCTTATATCTTTTCCATCTATGTCTAGATCTTGTATCATTTCTATCATACACTCGTGTTTCACTTTATCAAATGCTTTTGAGTAGTCAATGAAACACAGGTATAGATCCCTCTGCATTTCGATGGCTCGTTCCGACAGCATCCTCATCACAAATATAGCGTTTCTTGTTCCAGCATCTTGGACAAAACCAAATTGCTGTTTCCCTATCTCTGGCCTCATTGCTCTCCTTGCTCTTGCCATTATGACTCGCATAAGTATCTTAGTTATATGACTCATTAGACTGATGGTTCGGTGGAGCTCGCACTCGGTAGCCCCTGGTTTCTTGGGCAGGGCGATGAATACAGATTTTGTTAAATCCGAAGGGATTTCTCCGCTGTCATATATATCGTTGAGTAGTTCGGTGACTTTGTTTATTCCAAATTCCTCGAGTGCCTTTATCATCTCAATGCAGATTCCATCTGGACCCATGGCTTTATTCGCCTTCATCTTCTTAATTGCCGCTTTCACTTCACATGATAGAATTCTAGGGCCTTCAATAACCTTCCTGATGGTTGGTTTTCCTCCCCTTTCATCCATGAACAACTCGTCAACATACTCTGCCCAACGCTCCATCAACTCTCCTTTCTCCATGATCATATGTCCATCCTTTGCTTTAATGCACCCATTTGAAGAGCAGGGTCTCTTTCCTACCAAATCCCCAATCTTTTTATGCATGAAACTAGGATCTGCAGTCTTGCAGCTTTCAATCTCTAGACATTTCTCATTTATCCAGGCTTTTTTCGCCTTTCTACATTCGTTTCTTATGTCACGATCCAAAGCTTTGTATTGGATTGAATCTTTCTCTGGAATTTTCTGTCTCTGTCTCATCTTTTGCAAAATTTCTGGCTTCATCCAAGCTTCATCCAAGCATCAGAAGACAGAATTAGAGAATTTTTGAAGTCAATCTGAGGAAATGAGAAAGCTCACAATGGGAATGCTGATTGGGTAAGAAAACAAGAGGGTGATAACAAGGAACTACAAGAATAGGAATGGGAAAATATAACGATTGAAGAATTACAAGAAGCATTTCGAAAGTCACACAAATGGAATTCCCCTGGAATTGACTAATTATCTAACTTTTGGCTTTATACACCTCTTAACACTCTAAATTAGCAGTAAACCTTAATATCATTACAATAAATCCAATCAAACACCAGTATGGCTCTGTCAGAGTCCAACATATCTAGTAGCAAAAAATTCCGAAGCTGACAACTCGAAAAACTATCCATCCATATTATCTGCCTTTCCAATACCTATAAACTCTTGACCTCTATTCTTACAGAAAGAACACATCAATACCTTGAAGAACAATGGATCTTTCCTATTGAATAAAAGGGTTGTCGCAAGGGCTCCTATGGGTGTAACGTCCAATTGCTTATCAACAAATTATTCTAGAGAACGCCAACTCAAAACATAAGAATTTATGTACTGTATAGATTGACCACAAGATGGCTTTGGATAGTATTCAGCACTCATGGATACTAAGAACTTTAGAAATACATGATGCGTCACCGTTACGTATTAATTTTCTGAGAACTAGTATGACTTTATGGGGAACAAACGGAACACTCACTTCAAATAGCATGAAAATAAAATCTGGCATCTTTCAAGGTGACTCCCTTTTCCCTCTTCTTTTTACTTCGCACTCATTCCTCTTTCAAAGATGCTGAATGATACAGGGCATGGATATAAGATCGACGAAAGAAAAATAAGCTACCTGTTTTACATGGGTGACTTAAAATTGTATGCTCATAATGATGGTGAACTTGAACGATTATTGAAACGTGTCAAGTCGTTGAGTGATTACATTGGAATAGAATTTGGGCTGGATAAATGTGCTTAGGCAACTTTTAATTGAGTAAACCTGATTAGTATTGAGAAAGTTGTTTTAGACGAATGATAAAAGAACTTGAGCAGGAAAGTAGATGTAAATATTTAAGAGTGAACGAGGGTGATGGCATACAACATGCTACTATGAAGGAAAAAATTAGAAAAAAGTGTTTGCGATAGGGTAAGATCAATTATGAAAGGAGAACTAAACTCCAAAAACCGGATTAATGCATTCAATACACTAGCAATACCAGTTGTTACTTATAGCTTTAATGTTATTAATCGGAATATGAATGAAATTAAAAGATTAGATACAAAGATAAGGAAACAAGTAATGTGTAATAGAATGCATCATCCAAAACCAGATGCCGACAGGCTCTACATAACAAGAAACATAGGAGAACGGGGCATGACCCAGCTTGAGTTCTTCTACAAAACTTCTATTATAGGGCTCGCTGAATACCTTGGAGACACCGACGATTGGATGCTGCAACTTGTATATTCTCACAAAAATTCGAAAAAGCTTCACTCCATTTCTAAACAGTCAAATAAGTTCTTTAGAGAATTGGTATTGGAGATTAAAAATGTAAATGAAGAACTTACAACCACAGCCATGGCAAAAAAGACAAAAGGAAAAGCAAAATATTTGGAACTTAAACAGTTAGAACAAAAGTGGGAAAATAAACCTCTCCATGGACAATATGTGACAAGCTTAGGCAACCCATCAGTGACTGAGCAGCTCTGAACTGAAAGGGGAGACTGATGGTATTATACTTGCCGCACAGGATCAGAGTTTGTTCACCCGCAATTACCAGGCAAATGTTCTTCATAACGGTGCCGATTACAAATGTAACTTTTGTAAGAAAAAGCTTGAATCTGTTGATCAACATTGTCTCTGGATGTTCAATATCAGCATTAAATAAGAATAACAAGAGGCATGACAGGGTAGGTCAATACTTGCATTGGAAAATATGCAAAAAGTACTTAATAGAAACCAAAACAAACTGGTACGAGCACCACCCTGAATCAGTCACTGAAGACAACGATGTTACTATTTTATGGGGTTTTCCTATCCACACAGATCGAACAATTCAGGCAAATTGTCCTGACATTGTGATCAAAATAAGAAAAGCAAATATAAAGATCTACAAATTGAGGTTTAGAAAATGTGGCACTTGAAAACAAAATTCTTGCCTGTAGTAGTCGGATACAAAACCACTTATAAAAAAGGGCACCCAAGATTTTCTAGACAAAATTTCAGGTAGACCATCTCTTCAAGAAGTTCAAAAGATCATTTTGAATAGAACAGCTCACATTTTAAAGCGAGCCTTGGGTATTTAAATTAAAAATATTTTATTACGCATTTCGCCGCTGTTGATGTTCGTCTTGTGTATTATCTTTGTATTAATTTTTCCAAATAATGGTTTTTAATATATAAATTCCTGTATTACTTATGATTATGTGTAATATTTTCACATTGATGTTCGTACATTGTCTCGTTCTATGTTGTTTTTCTTCATTTATATTATTTTTACTCCTTTACCTTTATACACCCAGTACATAACTTCACTCACCCTAGGTAAACTGGTAGTTACATGGTGTTTATTTCATAGAAGCATATCTAAATTTTTTTTTCATTAATAATAATGACAATAAAGCTGTTGTAACCTGTAGTTTCAATGTAATTAATTGGTCTGTTACTGATATTTAGACTCATGATCACAAACTCCGGAACTACTTACAATACATCGTATGCATCACCCAAAAGCAAATCTAGAAAGAATGTATCTACCAAGGAAGGAAGGAGGAAGAGGCATGAGGCAATTAGAGCTTACTTTGAAAACTACAACTATTGGTATGAACCAGTAACTAGTGTCAACAAATGACTGGATGCTTCAACTAGTTAAACAACATGAATCCGGAAAAAAAGAGCCACTTTATAGTAAAATGTAGTCAAAATTATGTTGAGGAACTTGGTCTTAAAATTAAAAATTGACGGAGATCGTAGTTTTACTAAACCTGCAGAGGAAGTNTCCTACGGAGGGTCCTGGAGGGCCGCTCCGTATGTCTTGCATTTTATGCTGTCTTGTACGCTTTCTTTCCCTCTTTTTCTTGCTCTGCTCCTTCCGTTCGGGTCTTTCATAGATGGATATCTGTGACAGACAAAATGGGCCCACTGTTTACCAGGGGTTCCATCAATGAAAGACCCAGAGTGAAAAATTGAACTAACCTTTGCTTTACCTCAAATGCCCAAACAAAGACAAAGTATAATAAAAACAATAATAGTATCATACAGTACCATTAACATTGATAAGTGGAGCTAGGAAACATTTTGCCAATCCTTTTATTTTAAAACTATGATAAAAACCCCACAATTTAAAAACTATAAATTAATACTTATTACGACCTGTACATAATTGCTTTGTAGGCAATTAACAAGGAGCAATTAAAATTCTCAGTACAATGACTTGAGTATGCAAAAGTATATTTACATACATTTATGGTTCAAAAGTTGTTACCGGTCCACATTATTTTGATTTTCACTATTTTTAGTCCTAATAATGTCGAATTTTCTTTATTAGTTGGCTGAGATGCACAGTCTCAACCAACTAATAGTTTGAAAGAGAGGCTGCTTGTACGTGTATGGACACATGAGGATGTTTGGCAAAGCACTACCTCCGAAGATGACAATACTGTCTTGAAAAAAACTGTTTTTCACAGGTTCAGTTAAGGGCAAACCAAGAACTGGACCAGTCTTAACCCGCATGTGTAGATGCAACTGTGCTACGATCACCCAGGACATCACTGAGAAAACGATATGACAAAGGATCTTTTTCTTGTTTGAAATCGTTTATACCCACAACGAACTAAGCAATAACTACAGGAACAACAGATCTGTGCCACGAGACCAGTTTCTTGATACATTTACGATAACCCAAAGACAGGGAGAAGTGGTTTTTTTTCGAGGAATGTGTATCTTTCACTTTTAATTACAAATATTTACAATACTTATTTCTAGAGCAAAGAAAATCTTCACCATTACGAAGAACTGAAGTACTCTCCCCTCCCCATGTAATGAGCTGCAACGCTATACTGTCAACTAAGCACCCTGTAGGGCCCTATTTCTTTGAGGTCCCTGTCAACCAAAACTGGTACTTGGGCATGTTAAAGGACTGATATGTTTCACAGCTTCCGAGGTTGGACGTTTTTCTGAATGATTGTTGGTTTTAACAAGATGGTGCCCCACCTCGATATGCTCGATATCAGTGTCAGGAAATATCTACGTTTTTCGGGATAGATGATGTATCAATACCTTTTGAATGCCTTTCAAGAAGTCCAAATTTGACATCTTAAGACAACGCCATGTGGGGTACTATCTGTAACTGCAGGCACATGTGAGATGGTTAAGGCCATAATGTGTGCCAGTTGACTTGTTGTGCCGGGTCACTTGTTGTTGTTGATTGTGAAAAAGAGGAAGCTTGTCACGGTCTCTGTTCCGGTTGGCCAGCGGTTAATTACCTGTTGATTGGTTTTAGGTGTCATGTGATAGGGTGTGGAACCGTTGATGCATGGAAATCGATGATTCACCCTTTTGTTCCCGCAAGCAGTTCTGCAGTTAAGCCAAAGTCATCGCTTGTAAAGTCACCATCTGAGCTTAGCAAGTGGTGCTAAGAATGTCTAAGTAATAAGAAAGTTTTAGCTACCCACAGGAACGTGGAAAGAGTTTTCACTGTAGCGCACCACAGGATAACACACACGTGTTGAGTACGACGGAACTTACAAAGAGTTCTACAATGTTGTATGAAACATTACGATGAAGATTAAGAAATAAAGTTCCGTCGTACTCAACACGTGTGTGTTATCCTGTGGCACGCTACACTATCATGGAGTGACTTCAAAATGAACGATTCCAGAATACCCTACAGCTGAAGTGATGAGGAGTTAAATTTGAAATATTTCTTTACATGCTACAACTTAGTAAGTCACACGTGTAAAAATCGTAGGTTTTCCTTAACATTATAACATAACAAGAGAGAACATTTTAAAACTCTGGGACATAATTATTGCCCAAATTTGAATACATTGTAATACATAACCTTACTGCAATACATTGCAATACCATTTATTTCCGGCCTTATTGTAATGCATTGTAATACAATTGATAGTAAGCTGTATTCGGAACTACTGTAATACATTTAATAATTGGCCTTATTGCAATACATTTTATCACGTAAATTACAGGTCTTAATTATTTTAATGATACTAGATTGCAGATATAAGTTTGTTTGCAACCTACGTCTTGCTGTCCTCGTCATCATTTGGCTCGAAAATCTAAAAGTTGACCTTTAATAATTTCCTGTGTTTTTTGGCTTGACCTCAGAGTCCATAAATAATATAATTTAGGAATTACATTTATACTTTGTATTACTGCAGTATCATACTTGGAAATCTAAACATTAAAAAAAGAAGATTAAAACTGTCAACAACCACTGAGGGCCGAGTTTAAGTCGAGATGATAACCAGTACACATTTTTACAGACAATCTACCCATATTTCGTTTTTAATTATTCACATTCTTACAACTATCAGTCTTTGTTAAAGAAATATCTTTACGTTTAAGTAGGTTTTTTTTTTCAACTTATTTTTCAAATATTTCTTTCAACTTATTTTTCAATGAGTTTTTTCAACTTATTTTTCAATGAGTATTTTCAACTTATTTTTCAACGATTTTTTTAAAATTTATTTTTCAAATATTTTTTTCAACTTATCTTCAATGATTTTTTTCAATTTATTTTTCAATGATTTATTTCAACTTCTTTTTCAATGAGTTTTTTCAACTTATTTTTCAATGACATTTTTAAACTTATTTTTCAATGAGTTTTTTCAACTTATTTTTCAATGAGTTTTTTTCACCTTATTTTTCAAAGATTTTTTTTTCCAGATATACTTCTCCCATCGTCAGGCTGTCGATGCCTGACGATGGGAGAAGTATCTCTCGAAACGTAGCTCAGAAAAAGCTTACGATTCATAACATGGTAAAGCTTTTATATATATGGCTTCCTCTGAGTCAATTTTTGAAAGCGTTACTTTTTCTAGACATGGTGTATGTCTAGTACATATTGTACAAATTGGAAGTAGGAGGTCTTTGTAGGATTTATGTTACTTTTTGATAACACCAAATCAGATACCCTTAGCTAGATATTGAATGCAACATATTCGGCAAGCGTAGTCTACTGGAATTTCTGTCTACAAAGTTAGAAATAAATATTTGTCCATAAAAATAACAATCAGGGAGATGTTATATATATATATACCTGTGTGTGTATGTGTATATGTGTGTGTGTGTGTGTGTGTGTGTGTATTATGGATAGTTGGATAGAAAGATTGACTAATAGATTGATTGACTGATAGATTGATTCGAAGGTACGAATAGTATTGTTTATGAAGGAGTAAATTCCATTTTTTTAAAATAAGAACTGTGAAATATACTCTGTAGCTTATAAATAAAATAAACCATTTTCTGATATTTGTGAAGCTAAAGTTTTTTCAAAAAAGTAACACAAGGGAAAAAAATGATTAAGTTAGACATCCGGATAAAAGTTCTTTTTTGTGTCAAGTATTTGAGCACTTACTACAAAGCGTAGCAAAGTTTGTGGCAAATTGGGGCACTTTTTACTACAAATCGGGGCAGATTTTATCATAAATCATTACAGCTATTTTATTTCAAATTGGGGCAAGTATGACAAATCGGGGCTCAACAGCAATGTTCATTCACCCTCGATGNCAATTTTTGAAAGCGTTACTTTTTCTAGACATGGTGTATGTCTAGTACATATTGTACAAATTGGAAGTAGGAGGTCTTTGTAGGATTTATGTTACTTTTTGATAACACCAAATCAGATACCCTTAGCTAGATATTGAATGCAACATATTCGGCAAGCGTAGTCTACTGGAATTTCTGTCTACAAAGTTAGAAATAAATATTTGTCCATAAAAATAACAATCAGGGAGATGTTATATATATATATACCTGTGTGTGTATGTGTATATGTGTGTGTGTGTGTGTGTGTGTGTGTATTATGGATAGTTGGATAGAAAGATTGACTAATAGATTGATTGACTGATAGATTGATTCGAAGGTACGAATAGTATTGTTTATGAAGGAGTAAATTCCATTTTTTTTAAATAAGAACTGTGAAATATACTCTGTAGCTTATAAATAAAATAAACCATTTTCTGATATTTGTGAAGCTAAAGTTTTTTCAAAAAAGTAACACAAGGGAAAAAAATGATTAAGTTAGACATCCGGATAAAAGTTCTTTTTTGTGTCAAGTATTTGAGCACTTACTACAAAGCGTAGCAAAGTTTGTGGCAAATTGGGGCACTTTTTACTACAAATCGGGGCAGATTTTATCATAAATCATTACAGCTATTTTATTTCAAATTGGGGCAAGTATGACAAATCGGGGCTCAACAGCAATGTTCATTCACCCTCGATGTCGATTTGTTAGTGTTTAATATAGTGGTTCACTATACGGCAATAATTCATTGATAATGCTGTGAATGCCGCCATCACGGTTATATGACATTGCCATGATTGATTAAACAACAAACAAACACGTCTATCAGAAATGCTATCATCAAAGAAACGCAAAAAGGATTGTTAAAAGACCATGCGATTCTCCAGATAAACCACATCATTCGAAAAATTCTGTAAAAATAATTAAATCGGACCTCATGGTTCCCGATTTGACTACTTTCTATGTTCTATGACCAGGTACAAAACAAACAATTTTTCCCTCCGACTTTTCAATGTCCTTCTCAACATTCAGGGGTAAAAATCACAAAATAGGATAAATAAATACTCATAACATTTCAAAATAAATTTTTAAAAATTAAGAAACACACTTTCTTACTGGGTCATTTAAAAAAAGTTAAAACGTGGCCATTTTGATTCGTTATGTATAATTGTAAATGGTGTAGTTCCATTCTAAGTCGGTCCGCTTTTTAATTTACAGAAATAACAGAAGGAAAAAAAGAACAGGCGGAGCGATCAGTCATTGGCCCAGTGGCATCAATCGCTGATAAAACGGAGTTGAACATACCAGAAAAAAAAGAGGAAGGTAAGATAAGGTTGGGTAAAAGTGGGAGGAGCAAATATCACAAAAAATCATCAATGATTTTCGGCATTAACAAGTGGTAACCATCGGATGACCGTCAGCCTAAAACGTCAGGACGGTCTACGCACTTTACTAAAGAAACAGAGCGTGAAATAGCCGTCAAATCATGGTGTAAACGAAATTATATAGTATACGTTTTCAGTTCCGCATCACGGCTGGTCAAAAATATATGATCATAGGTACATATCAAGTCAAAAGATGGTACTAATTACATAGACTAGTTTTCCGGTCTGTTATGGAAGCTAGTCAAAGGTACGTTCCAACCCAAAAAATGGAGTAATTACATAGACTATTTTCCCGTTCCACAACACAGCTAATCAAAGGTAAATTCCAAGTTAAAAGATAGAGCTACTTACATAGACTTCACAAACAGGGTTTTGTAGGTGGCATCGCTTGATTAACCGTTAGAATTCTTGGTGAAGTTTTCAGCGCAAACTTCGGTGTCCTGTAAAAGACCTGCCAGTTAGCATTCTTAGGGGCATTAAACCACGGAATGACGAGCTTCTCCAATAAAAATAGCGCTTTACATACAAGGGTATGTACAAAGATAAACTATTCCAACGACAAATAGACATTTGGATATCAGTAAAGAACACGGTGACGATCTACAGTCAGCACATTTGAAACTTACCTCATTATTAGTTTTTAAATGATTTCGAAACAAATAGGCAAAAAGCACTTTATTTACGCCATGCTCTTAGCTAAAATTCCACCAGGGGAAATTTATTGTCTCATCAGTTCTTCCTATTAAAGATGCGTAAAATAACCCAACGCACATGTAAGATTAAACTAAACGCTTTTCGAACGGTTAAATTTCGGTTCATAAAGAATACAACTATACTAATTCTTACCTATAACTCAACTCCTTTCATTCTATTTAGTTTCCTTAAATTTACTCCTCATCTATGATCATGAACATATTGTTAAGTAGAATAGTTTTCTGCTCTTGTAATCTACTACTACCAAAATGCTACTTCTAAGGTAAGGAATATTATCGAAAAGCCGAAGACATCGATAATCCACGTCATCAAATATTCTAATTTTCCTCAATATGCTATCAGTATGACCATTACTCAATTATTTCCTTTAAAAAGAGACTCCAATACAAAATCCTATCGTAGGCAGTGTAATCTGCACTGGAATTTGCCCGTAGACGTACAATGGTAATGATAATAAGAAGATAAACTTGGATCAGACATCCAATATAACTTCCCATTACAAAGGGAAGGTAAAATCTATCCAACCTAACATAGTTAAATTTGACATTTTGTCATAAAGAATATTGTAACAGAATGATAGGCACCCCTACCTTTATTTAAGTAACACTTAAAAATTACAAGGCATTAGGCTTAGCCTGGTCAAGGAGTACATACAAAGACATACAATCTTAACTATTTGCTTTGGCTTTAGTCAGTATCGATTCCATATGTGCCGTATTTCTAATCCCATCTCACCACAAAAGTAAGTTTTCGGTGTAACTGTTGTCATGGTTGCACTTCGGCCTTAGCTTGCTTGGCAGATAAACAGGCTCACAGTATAAAAGTTAGTTCCCACAATAGCATTCCAGTAAAGTTTGAAAAAAAGAGCAAAAAGAAATACAAATTTCTTTCCTTGGGAGGAAAAACTTTGGTTTCTTGAAACCAGGTGAAGTAACAAGATATGTACTTAACTTGAATAGTTCATTAATACTTTTATAAGCTCTGTGACCTCCATAAAGTCAGCATTTCAAAACAGCTCAACGTATAATTACAAAATTTAAATTTGTTAATCTGTCAATCAAACTTTGATAATGAATAGGTAGTATCAGCTGTTACTTGACTGTTTTACAGTAGCCACTAACAACCCTAAAATCAATTGGACAATTTTGTTTAGTGATCAGGGAAATAAAATCAAAGAATATGGTCTTAAGCTTCAGTAACTACAATGCTTGTTATAATAGCACTGTGGTTTCATTGACCCAGCAGTAAATTATCGAAGTGCAAATTGGGGAAAATAATATTGCGCGGAAATAACATTTTTCTGTTTAAAAAACAAATATGGATAAGTTTTTATACATTTGAATGAATTAATCCTCTAATATTGTTTAAAATACAATTCTTTATCGCCCTCCTTCCTGCTGTTGTAAAAGGCTGTATACCCTATTATTAAAAACGGTTCTGGTATTTTCTCGTTATCTACAAAAATGTTGAAAACAAATTTGCTCAGTAGCAAAATTACATTCAATCTACATAGTTCACGTCGCGTTTTATTAAATTATCTTTAAAATGCCTAATATATTGTTTCAAAAAACATAAAAAATTGTGATTTAATAAATTTTAATCTATTTCTTGTAATTTAAACAATTAAAAATGATTTTTGTGGCCAAAAATTTCAAGTTTAAAAAAATTATAGCCTATGAATTTCATGAAGGGAAAGCACAATTCAGGTTCACACAAGATGGATCTACGTTGAAAAGGAATACTCCATACAAGAATGGTAACACAGATACGTAAATGGCAATAATGATAATATACATAGATCTAAGTGTACCATACAATATGTCTTACTTGACAAATTGTCCCAGGTTTCATTAATGCATACAGGAGCAAACCATCTTATTGACAGACACGTCTTCGATAGACGTTTTTGAATTCCATTAAACTGTAATACACCAAATGCTGCACAAAGAAAGAGTAAACAGCAGAAGACCGGAAAAATAACTGGAAATGAAGTCAATGTCAATTTTCTATACAAACTACGTGCTTCTTTTTTGTCGGAGTTACAACTACCTTCGACAATCAAGGGTCTTTCCATTTTATTGAAGAAGAGGAAAGCACATATTTAGTGAAGATGAATTAGCTAACAATGAGAGCTTATTTAGCTTTAGGGAATAAGCAGTAGAGTTGGGAAGCAGTTGAGTTTGTACGCTCATTTACACACCTTGGGCAAGTTGCAACAAACTGGGTCTTTCATTGATGATACCCATGGTAAACAGTGGGTCCATTTTTGTCTTTCACAGATTCTCATACATGGAAGACCCGAAAGAAAGCAACAGATCAAGAAAAAGTGGGACAGGAAGAACGCAAGACGACATAAAATGCGTCTTGCCCTGTTTAAAGTAACTCAACTCTATTTCAGAAGTAATGTTCCTTTGAGCAGAATTTCATTGATACGTAGTAAGGCTTCATCATATGGTCACTGATCACTTTCACGCCACGTCTTAGGCCTGTATTCTTGCTCTTTAAGTTAGCTCTAGTCCTTCATTGCTGCAAAACTTATCCGAAATTAGAGTTGTCCTGTTACTTTATAGTGGCCTTTGAGTGAGTGTCTCGGGTCGTTCATTCTCCTTTACTTTTTGGTTTTTTCTGTGGCCTCTCGTCAGATGTGGAGTGTGAAATACCAGCTACACTGTGCAGGGTTTGTTGTAAAGATACCGGTTTCAATATGGAGCTTGTTATCTAACACAACCTGTTTAAATCTAGATCAACTATTTGTGCATGGAATGACCTTCACCATACTGGTGCACAGAATTCTTCGGTGAATAACAAAGTGATATAGCAGTCTGTCTTATCTGGTTATTAAGGCCTTTATTGACTTGTTTATTCCTTACACGAAAGGAACACACCTGTGTTTTTCTAGGGTTTGTTTTCATGTTGCGCTCAAGAACCTTCCAACTTCAAATGATGTAGAAGTGCACACAAAATGAAAACAGGTAAAGCCGCAGGAACAGATTAAGTTTACACAGACGTGGTACAACGTCTGTAGAAAGTTGGTGTAGAGGTTGCCTGGAAACTTGTTTTAAACATCTACGACACTTCAAGGTCTCCAAATGGCATGCTAAAACCAGTCTTCGTTGCTCTGGGCAAGATTCCAGGTACTCTAGTGTGTAAAAGCCATCGTACCATAAGCTTGATATTTTATCTTTTAAAGATCTTGTTAAGGATAATCTTAAGTGTCAGATGAATGCTACTACAAGTAACTGCACCAGTTCAATTCGATTTTATGGAAGATAAAGGAAGAGGCAATGCAATCTTTACCTCCAGGATTGGAAAAAGAGAAATGCAACATCAACAGGACGTGTTTCTAGACTGTCAATAGCCTTTTGATGAAGTCCGTCACTGTGGGCTGTTCAAAATACTTTCTGGCATACAAGTCGATGACAACGATATGCAGATCCTCAGGGAAGTACACTATGACGGCAGCAGTCCGTTTATCATATGTTTGGATCCTACGAGACCTAGAAAACGGACCATAGGGAGTCAACATTAACGGTGTCAAAATTAATAATTTCAGAAATGCTGACGATTTGGTTCTTCTGGCTAAATTAGCTGATGATCTACAAAGACTTTTAAATGCTGTTGTTGAAACAAGCGAGCGTTTGCGTTGAAGATTAATACAAAGAAGCTAAAATGTATTGTAATTTCAAAAGCACCGACTGTTTTTAAGTGTAACCTGCAATATGAAAGTACATCAATGGAATAAGTGGAAACTTTTTACTATCTCGGCTGGACGGTAACTCCTGATACACGTTGTAAAAAAAGAGATAAATAAAAGAATCTGTTTTGCTAAAAATGCTCTCAACAGGCTGAAAAACCTCTTTTCATACTGGAAATTATCAATGAAGATCAAGATTCGCCTATTAAAAGTATATTTATGGCTAACACTCCTCTATGCTTGCAAGTCTTAGACACTGATAACTGAATCCCGAAACGATATTGAAGCAGCAGAGATTATGATGTGCTAAAACGAATAGGAAGTAAACGCGAATTCCTAGACGGATGAGCTATGTCATACACTCAGTGAGAAAGCACGAACTGGAGCAATTAGTTCTCTTGGTATGATATGTGGAAAATGCTCAAGAGAAAGAAAAAGGATCACATATCTTCAGAATTTTGAAAATAATGCAAAACTCTTCCTCCAGGTGGCTCACGACAGTAAACTGTATGACGGCTTAGTTTGCCAAACACCGCATCGGCGATAAGAAAAACAAGAAGTTACTAAATCGTTAAAATAAGTACCGTCAAACAAAAAACATAGTAAAACACACGCTAATCGAAATTTTCTCATGAAAATTGGCAATTTGATTTTTATTAAACATTCTTGAAATTCATGTAGCTGTTCAATTAGATTCCATTTCACTTTTATAAAGTATTGCTAACTAAAAAGAGAATGGCATTTCCATTGTTTATAATCACTTTACATTATGATAACGATCAGAATATAAATTAAGCATAGAACAAAACAAAACAGGGCCATGAATGTATCTCTGTAGTATCCCAAGTCTTGTTTCAAAATCAAGTTACATGTAAATAAGCAGTCACCAAATCACTTTCTCTTTACCCATGCAAACTTTATTTGGCATCTTCTAAAATAGTTTACCGCGTTAGCTGTCTTGCTTAAGTCAGTTAATAGTTAACCTATTAATTTACTGTGTCACACTTCCTTGCAGATTGTACAATTAATAAACTGGAGCTGACCCTCGTTTAAAAGAGATCGATAATTTTGTTCGCAAAACGAGTATTCGCGAAATAAAATTTAAAAAAAAATGGGTTTCAAGAGGAAGAAAAGTCATTTTTCAATACCTTTACATATTCAAAAGAAATATGCCATGTGAAAAAGCTTATAACTATGTGAAAAAATTATCGATCCTTGTTCAGCCACCATTTTTCACAACAGAAGTTGTAAAGCCAAAACATTTTTAGGAAAATTGTGGAATTCCAATTTCAGACTACTGCATGCATAAAAAATTCGACAGATTTTAGTGCTTGGTAAGTTGCAAATGAATGTTAAGGTCAAATATATAACACTTTTCCCTATATTCTAAATAAAATTTGATCAAAAGTCAAGTATTATAGATCGATGTAACGATAAATTCGTTAAAACCCATGTTCGTTAAATTAAGTTAGATAACGTTAGTGTCGAAGCCTTTACTTGGAATTAAAATTGACAAAACAGAGGTAAAGTTTGCTATAAATTCCCCCCCCCCCCTTCCTCTTACTTTCTAATCCTCTTTTCAGTATATATCCTTGTTCATAAAAAACGTAGTTACGCGAACCTCGATTTATCCGGGTATCGAAATACATCGTAACATCTTCTCTATTCGAGCAAATTATTCAAACGTGTGTACATTTTTTATTCCAATTCCCCATTGACTATCAAATTTTATTCAGTAATAGACAAATTATAAGTATTATCTTCTAATGGCAGCACTCGCTCTTAATATGGAGTTCGTTTAGAATGAGCTGCATTGTAAAAAATGAAAATTAGATTTAAAACAATCGACGTCTTATTTTTTTCCTGCGAATTATTTTCCAGAGCTTAGAGATGTACTGCATTGTTTGTAAAAATCAAATTATTGCAAATATTCTGGTTTTAAACAGCCCCAGTTTAATTTACGGGCGTTAAATTATTGATCATGGGGCACAATTAGCAGTAAACAATTCATTCCGAAGTACACCAAATTTAAGTTTATCCGAAAAACATTCACCACCTAAACTAAGTTCAACCTGTTGGTATTATGAAGGATGTCCTCTACTTTAAAACAATCAAGAAAAAGTCTTCTCTTCGTTATTTAAAGCTAGATGTTACTTTTAAAGTTCTTGGTAGCTTGGGTCTAAGTATTTTAGTGTCACAACAATTCAATGCGTTAGTGGCTTGAAATCATTGAAACACCTACCTCGCTTATTCAAGTACAGTATTTTTCTTTCTAAGCCATTTCAATTTCTCATGATTCAATTCATTAGGAGAAGCTTTAATGTCTCTTGCATTCGTAGACAATTTTCTCAGAGTTAAAATATACTAACCGTTCCCCGTGATCCAAAATTCAAAATTATTGCTGAAAAACTCGCTTGTGCGCAGTCTTGTGAACGTAAAATACCAAACCATCTGCACTGAAAAACTTTTCGAACACGTGACCCTAATTGGCGCATCTTCTCAACAACTTCTGGGCAAATATCATGCCATGTCATGTCTGGGTCATTGCACCAACTGTTTTAAGTAAGTTCCTTAATGGCACTGCAATGGTCGTGACTGTTTCACTACAATGCTGCCAGGAGGCTCAGTCAATTCACATCGCAATTCACGTTGCAATTTTTATATAGTTGTGATATTTAATAGCTTGATTAATTTGGTGGGATTAACAAAAACGTGGTGTTAAGTCAAGTTAATTAAACAGAAAAACAGCATTCTCTCCTTTGCCTCTATTATTGGTTTCAAGATATTTTCATCCGATACGATCATTTCCTTAAGGTCTAGTACTGTCTTTCACTTTTTCCTTCAGATATTCTTTCCCGTTCCAAAACCAATAGTGTGCAAGTCAATAGACATAAAGTAGCTAAGTCAAGGATAACTAATTTTCAAAACTTCTACTAACTCGAGTCTCCTGCCTCAACTATTTCAGTCATTTCTAACCTTTGAATTCGCCTTTTCCTGAAAATTTTCAAAACCGTTACCACCTCACTGCGACGTAGGCTGGTCTGTAAGTCAACCTTTTTGTTTTCAAAGTTCAGCTCTGAAAACCAACCTCACTTAAAAACCGGGTCAAAAAATCAAATTTTTGAGAACCATTTTACAATAGCGTAAAAATGATCAAAAAGCCATTTACGTGTTAAAATATTTCCATAAAGTATATATATCAAATAATAAAATAAAAATAAAAAATAAAAGGAAATTGCATAAAGGTAGATGATTATACAGCTTTCTCTGCAAAATACTACACTTTGTGCTTGAGTATAAGAAAACTTTTATTAATTTAACATACTCTAAACCATTTGAATGATATGATTAAAAAAATGAAGTTCAGTTTGGAGTCGCCATAAAAAAAGCAAACGATACTTATTAAAGGCTCTGAATAAAGAAATAAAAGACCA
This sequence comes from Morbakka virulenta, assembly GCA_003991215.1. Classification (NCBI taxonomy): domain Eukaryota; kingdom Metazoa; phylum Cnidaria; class Cubozoa; order Carybdeida; family Carukiidae; genus Morbakka; species Morbakka virulenta. Next base: position 32,535 of record RDPX01000364.1, read on the forward strand.
TAAAATCGAAAATTAGGTCCTTATTTTCGAATGTGCACAAAGATACCCATATATACAGTAGTTACTGTCTTAAAACAAGGAAATTTAATACTTGTAAAAAATTACTCTCTCTCTCCGTTTTGTGCATCTGGCGTCAGATAATTGTCGTATTCAAAAACCTGAAAATTAAGTAGTGTTTCTGTAACTCTCAAAAATTATTAACTTTTCGTTTCGTTTCAACTTTTGTCGTAACTTTACTATCGTTTGAAATATTATACTACCAAACTGTCGCAATTGAATTTTGTTTTTAGTGGTACAGAAAAATGGTTATCAAGCCCCTAGCTGCTCTGGACAGAAGTGGTAAGATTTTACATTTTAGTTTTACATCGGCAGGACGAAAGCAATGAAATATAGAGGTTAGGACAGAAAACAGATAAAAAACGAAAGGAGTTCTCAAGGCTTATCTGCAAATTTCAGAATGATCCAAATTCGCACAAACAGAGAAACTATTGTCAAGCCACAGCGCTGCCGCATGACTCGCTAAAAGATTCTTTGTCTTAAGTCCCTTGGTGACCTTAGCGATTAGTCAGCTTGAAAGATTTACAATTATAGGGAAATTAACAGTGTTAAGCGAGGGGCTGTATCAAAAAATAATCAGCTTTTTTTCTGTTGCATTAACAAGTCAGTTAATTACTATTATTCTTATTTTATCTCCAGTTTCTGCTATCTTTCATCCTAGGTGATCAAAGACTATTTTTATGCTCATTATATTTCGCTCTGAAGCCGTTTTCTGCCACGTCCAGTTTGGGCATAACGTCTTTGATAAAATTCATCTTTCTTGTCTTCATTCTAATACCTGTCCTTTGACCAGGTATTTATTTGTGAGTGTTGGCTGTAAGCCTTTGATTTGGAGCCTTATTGCTTCATCACAAAAGTAACAGTCTTCCTAAAAAAACATATACTTATCTAAAGCCAAACACATATATCAATATACACTTAATTTTCAAATAATTTGTATCAAAAATCCGAAAGTTGAACAATAACGTTGGTACCAACTATTAATTCACAAAACCACTTTTGGGTCCTCAAGGTGCCTTGTTTGTTCGCTTCGACCTTTCTCATTTTTATATAAAAGGAGAGAAAAGAATATTCAGTGCTAGAACACACACACACACAGACACACACACACACACACATTCGTACACACCATTGTACTTATCAAGCTGTTCTCGTATACAAAAAAATGGATTACATTTGGATAAAATAACGCTTGATCTGCAACATAAGTGCAGTTATATTTTTCACTAAGAACTGAACATGACACGTATACGTTAAATGAATTGGCTATTTAAAAACTAAAATAAATTAACTGGATATAGAGGTGATTAAATATCAAACAGTATGTTTTAATTAAAAAGGAATTGTTAATATGTTTTCACTTTTGATATGAACAGTTTATACTAAACGTCCTACTTCTTGTTTTGATTGAGAAACAGCTGTTTATAAAATTGCGTCTCTGCTAGCACACACAAGAGCATCCGGAGGTCAACCCATTACCAAAGACGGAAAAAAAATAGAAAAAGTGAAATAATATGTTGTTATACTGCACGGCAGTACATGAAAATAGTACCTCCACTGCTGTGAAACATTTCAAAATTATGAAGTTGAACGATCGTTTTGTTACCGTGAATTGTAAGTTATTCATTAATCTTTCAATAGCCTCCTTTTCAATATCCTGTCCTTAAAATTAACTATCTCAAAGCTAAAAATAAGATATAATAACACGTACGTATTACTCTAAAAAAAACAAGTAATGAATAAAATTTCGACTGGTATACTTACAACTTTTTTACTGCAAGAACTTCTTCGGTTGTCCAAGCAGAAGATCGGTTCAGTTTTTCCAACTCTTTCACTATCTGTATAAGGAAAGTAATCATTTGTCATTCACCACTAAACGTTGGATAAAAATTATTTAATAGGATTTTGTTTATCCATAAGTGTATCTGTGGTGCTATAATATGGGATATCCTATTTTTATTCAGAATTTTGGCGACGATCTGAAAAGAACTGATCCTAAAGAATATGGCAATGGAGTCTTGTTATCTGTTGACGCACTTGTTTATCTAAGCACGGTATTTTAATAACGACAAGCAATAAAGACAATATGACAGTTAAACATTGATTTCAATAGTAAAAAAAGAGATCCCGAAAGACTTTTTAAATGTAATTACATATCACTGAATAGCAGATAAAGTGCAGTCTATGTATGAAGAATTTCAGTAAATATTGACTTAAATTGAAATAAGGAGAAATTGAAAAACGTATTAAATGTAAGTACATTTTACATTACATATATATACATATATACAAAACAAATGTGCTCTAGTCAATTACATTTCTACATTAATAATCTACTCCGCACTTTACTCCAAATTCTCACATTTAATGTTTTTTCCATCTACGAAATTCATTTACATTAAACACATTATCAAAAAATAACCCCGGTGACTAGTCTATTGCATCAAATGGTTTCAGTGATCATGTTTAGGACTAAATCTTACGTCGATGCAGATGTATGTATATATATATACGAACAAAACTAAGTGCTCCCCAGGTAGTCCAAATTATATATAAAACACAACATATGTAAACTGTAGGAACAACCAACGAAGTTTGATTAAAAGTTAAACATTTATTAAGACGTACATTGTCGTGAAACTTACATACCATTTTTAAACCAACTATCACACCAGCTCATAACTGGTTTGATAAAGTCGTATATATATATATATATATGGTCATAAAAGCTTTCAAGCTTCAACAGCTAAAGGGCTAGTGTGCTAAAAAATGAGAAACTATTTTTTTTGGTTTTCATGCATTTCATGCTTTTGCTATCGAGAAGATGTTATGTAGGCAACATATAAGGATTTTATGGTTTGGAGCAGGTGATAAGAGAATAAGATGGGATAAAAGGTCAGTTAGTTACCACATGGCTGTTTCTGAACTTTTATATTAATACAGTTACTTAATTAATTCCATAGTTCTGAAGCAGCACTGGTAAAATAGCACCACACCTCAAACAAGGAGCTCTTTATTAACTTTACAACTTGGTTTCGTGTTTTATATTATATATATCTATATCTATATCTATCTATCTATCTCCATCCATCCATCTATCTATCTATCTATCTAGCCATCCATCGTGATCCTTTGCCATCAGCTCCATACAGTTAAGTACAGTCT
>RDPX01000364.1:40684-68830 GCA_003991215.1 Morbakka virulenta
GAGAGAGAGAGAGAGAGAGAGAGAGAGAGAGAGAGAGAGAGAGAGAGAGAGAGGGCGATTCAAATACTGTGAAAGCAAATCTTGAGCGCGGATGACTTCAAGCGTTAGTAAAATCAATGCTGACTGCTACAAAGGAAGTATGTGGTGTTGTTATTTTACACAGCAGTTATAGCCATTTCTATATTTTTCAAAGACACTATTCTTTCTAAATAGTTTCTTTATCCTTTTAAAATATATTTATACTATTTTACCATGATAAGTCCTGTTCAGGTCAAAACATGAAACCTACTTGGAAAAATGCTTCCAATAACATACAAGAGTCAAAAAAATATAAAAAACAAGCCAAACTGGCATACAGACCTGTGTATAGGGGCTGTTAATTAATTATACATATTAGCAAAAACGTATAATCACACACACACACACACACACACACATATATATATATATTATGTGTGTACGGTTGTATATGTGTGTAAATGCGTACGGATATAAATACATTTGTTGTACGGCATAGAATCCTTCATGGATATGCAATACCTGCAAACAATGTAACATAAAGTGGTAACACATTCTAGAATGTACTTCTTTCCATCACATATTGAGACAAAATGCTGGTGAAACATTCAAAATTCTTTTTTACAGATAACTTTTATGTGGTGTGTTTCTCAGCGTTTAGTACCAAGGGTCAGAAGTTTAAGCTGCCTCTAATTATTTGTGTCTGTCAAGCCAACATATATACGTACACTGTTATAATTCACGTTTGTGTTTATGTGTGTAACTGGTCTCCGAATGAATATATTTGTTTAGTGGCAATCATTCGTTAAGGCCCAAGTAATCAAGAAATGAACTGTGCGACAGAAAGAAGTAAATAATCTTTAATTTATTTACTTCAATTACCTCTGGAGCGGAAACACTAACACTCGTACTCATAACTAATCTATTAATAAAACAGTTTAAATATATATCCAGTCAAATATTTCACAGAAAATGGTGTATACAACTTCTAAACGTATCAATAAAACATATCTATTAAAATAACAGCTAATAAGTATGTATTTCTTTGGAAGAAATTGAAATTGACAAAAAATACCTCATAAAGTTGTTAAGAAAGCACTTATTTTCTTAATCCTGCTTTGAAATCTTTGTAAAGTATTGCAGCAGATTTCAAATCTAATGCAAAATGGCCATAAACTCAATGACCTAGCCCCTTAAAAAAAGAAATTTCCAATACAAGTCTAATAATTCCATGAGGTATTTTTAAGACCATTCAGAAAGCCTATCCAATATAAAGTAAACGCTTTATTCTCATTTCCCTGCACATGCAATTGATAAAACGTCTAGGTATTATTTCGCCGTAAAGTCTCGACTAATGTGTTTTGTACATACTTTACACAAAGCCGAATTAATAATTGAAGATGTTGGTCTGAAGGTTAAAAGAAGCACCTCAGTTGTTAAATATGTATTTAATGACATTCGTCTCGATATAAAATCGTCCAAAGTTTCATTGATATCAATATACACTATCCAGATATAAGATATGACAGCATTTTAATAAAATATACAAAAACGTGATTCGAAACGAAAAGATTATCGATGTAGGTTTTTTCATTAGTAAAGATTTCGCGCATCCTTATTCTGAAGTTCATTAAACAAAAAAAGCTAAGAAATCATTAAAGCTCAAAACAAAGAGTTATATTTCATATGTTGGATTTATAAATGTATGCCCCCCCCCCGACTCCAAAGAAACTCTAGTTAATTAGTTTATTTGGTTTCAACTGACTGGTCCACATCAGTACTATAAAGCACTTCGTCTTACTCCGCAACATCCTATAATGTTTTGGTGCAAAAATGCACACTTTTTCATACAAGTAGCTGTTTATCCATATCCGGCTGACAGACAATCGGATGGATCGATACCCAACAGTAAACATTTTTCGACAACCATCTTCACATGTCAAAATAGTTAATATGTAAACAAGTATGTATACATGACTATATGGGTGCCGGTATGAACATGAGTCTGCGTGTGCACATATAATTACAAGTTAATTTTGAATACCCGACTCTTGGTGAGCCTGACAAAGACGTAAAGTTTACACAGATATACTGAATCAGTTACTAAGTATCGCTAGTTGATATCTAGTTTTGTTTCAGAATCTTAATACTAATACCAGAACTATACCACAACTTCAAAGTATCTGTCAGGCGCATGATTATGATATTTTTCAGCTTTCTACATTAAAAAAAGCACGAATGTAAATTGTGTTTCAAGCCTTTACAACTTCTGACACAACCTATAGTTGTTTACATAGTCCTATCTCATTTTTATAACTTTAGGTAACAAACCATGGAACTTGGTCGAGGAAAAATACTTCATCTTGCAGCAAGCACTAGGACTACTTTTTCTATATGATGGTTGGTCTTCTTCAACTTCGTTTATTGTGGAATAGTACAACTTGAAAGCCTATTTTTGAGATTCTTTATAACCTCTAATTTCTGAGAGACATGTTGAACCCCCACCTTTGGCAAAATACTGTCATATAATTTTGTGGTGTTTTGTATATTTCTTTCGCATTTGTTGATTTATTTTTCCAGCTGATTCCCGAGGTAAGTCACAGCCAGCTGCGATGGAATGCAATAAATCTTTTACCATCGGCTTCTGCTAGCTACCATGGTTTGCTAACAATAAAGGGGTACTACTTTTTGTAGATCCGGTGCTTTATGGGTACAGCACAAAAAATGTATTTCAATGATAGAACTTTCCATCGACATATGTTAACTATTAAGAAAATGCTTAACTCCTTTCTGTGTCCACTAAAAACAATATCTACGTTGTGCTTCAATTAAAGCAAAATTTGTCAAACAATTAGCCATACTTGGATAAACAATTTACAATTACGGGTAGTGTACTCTAATATGATAAGACAAATATTTAACTGTAGATGAAAAGATATATTTATTAATCAATTACTCATGCTTAGCAACAGATCACGTAGTGGTCTTAGAAACGGTCATGATATAGCTCATTGTATCTGTAGTTTGCTGGTGTACACTATCAGCTGACCCAGTTTCCTATTCTTTAACCTTTACATTATCCATTCATCCATTGTTTATAGTCGGCCTTTTTCCAGCTGTCTTTGGGTTACCGACTTTCGACCAATTTTTGTTTTCCATCTTGTTCTATCCTGTGCATTTTCATTTTTAAGGCCAATCTTTCCAGCATCTTTTTCCATCTTGTCTCTCCACCTCACTGGAGGTTTTCCTCGTCCTCTTCTACCTTCAACTTCAAATATCATTGCTCTCTTTACACCTTCATTGTCATCTTTTTTCAATACATGCCCATACAACCTTTACAAAAACAAAGAATTTCCTTCTTGTCCAGATGTTACTTTAACCTCTTACCATCACTTCTGTATGAGTGCGGGAGCAGACAATTACAGTTCAGCCGAGAAATGAAATTCCATGCATCTGACACTAATTATTTGTGCAATATACTACCTGTACTCAGGGAGCATTCCAGAGAGCAGTGCGGGCGGTCTCAACAGTAATGAGAAGAGAAGCATTCTTTACTGCAATAAAGTTTGTACTTTAGACAGGGAATGATAAAAAAGGTTATTATAAATATCTGACTGTGATTTTGTGTATACCAAGTGATACCTATTTCTTCTGAAAACTGTTTCGTCTGCAACATAAACGTTTCTCCATGACACATTTTTACCTCCATGACACATTTTTATCTCCAAGGGTACTGACATTGATTTTGAAGCCGGTTTCTGTACTTCAAATTTTGTTTCTGACCTTTCACTACTCGTCAACTGCTTATTGAAAAAGCGTAGGATAAATCTTGGCTGAAACAACGTGAACGTTTAATTAAAAACGGTATTCACAAATCCCCCTTTTTGCATAATTATGTCATTTCTCACGGTTAATAGTAACATTTATTTTATTTCGATTTGTAAATCACGTCGATAAAATAAACTACAAAGTTGATTGAAACAAATTTTCTTTGCTTAAAAGATCGTGTAGTTATTCAATGAAGAAATTTATCCGAACCTGCTATACACACTACATGTAATGCTGCTTGCTATGTACAAAACAATTTACCAGTAAAACTCCCGCCTGAGGGAAATTACGGTTTATCCTTTATGAAAAGTTTAAAGTGAGTTTATATTTTCTTATCTTAAATAAATTATGCAAGGCACAGAACCTTGATATCACAAATGAAAAACGTTCCGTGTGGTTGAAAGCTCTTTCGCTGGCTCTAGACTGAACCTAAGCGATAAAGAGAAAAGAGAGGTTTTATTTATGTGTAAAGCAGGATCGAGGCAACCCGCCACTTTTTGACTGGCTGCCTAAAACAATTACTGAGCCTATATAAATTTTTTCTTTCTACAAATCAGGGGTGATAAAACTCGAATATGAATTGCCTCTAATTCTCCTAAGTGAATGGCAGACCTAGCCTTGACAATTACCTTAAACTGGCTGCTTTCAGCATTTTCAACTCATTTTTACTATGGCTGAATCACACAAATTTGGCAAATATTTGGTGCATTAGAAAACTATCCTGATAATTTTATTTTCCAATTTAATGGAACCGGGTCTATCCAGGTTAGTTTATGGTAGTAAGGGGGCTATTTCGAGACCAGATTATTAGGTAATTTATACCTAATGACAGAGTGTATGTATATATATATACATATATATACATACATATATACACACATATATATATATATATACATATATATATGTGTGTGTATGTGTGTGTAGGCGAAGGACTGTTCAACAGGATTTTCGAAGCACGATAACTTTTACTTAATGACTATCTAATACACCCTTGGGATAATCAATGCTCAACAGAAGTTGCTCAATTTGATCTATTCCTCCTGATAATGTACCAGGTGACAAAATAAGATCGCTGGGGATTAACTAAACTTCTTACGAGTTCAATTAAAAAACTGATTGGAACTATATGCGTCTCAGCGTATGCATTATTCAGTGAGGGTTATCTTCCAGTTTACTTGTTTTACAAGAAGTAGGAAGATTTTTTTACTAAAAAATATCTAACAACGGTAAAAAACACCCTATTCATTACCAATAGTACATCTTAACGATGGATAGGATTTGTTAAAGGTACTAGTGAAATTAGTACTGTCTTGCAACTTTTAAAAAGTAGTATCGGCGAATCTACAACACATATAGGCATTTACATTTTCTGTTGACTTGATATTTATTTTCCAAAACAGGTTAGAGGTTTTTTATCTAAAACATCCAAGAATGGTAAAGAACTATTCTTTCTTTTTGGCAGTTAACACTAAGGATGGGTGAGGAATATTAAGGTTGATCATTTTCAAATATACAAAAAGTGTCACCAGTGAATCTGCAATACATAAGAACATTTACATGTTTTGTAGATTCGAAAAATTTTCTTTCATAACCTACAAAAATGTTATAAAAAAGCTGAACCCAGTGGCGACCTCATCACACCACATCAACGTTTTCGGTACATGACATTTTGAACGCTACAATAAACTAATTAAGTTCCAGGATTCACTAATTTTACAAAAACATCTGGAATTAGTAGTGACTCAATGTTCTCGTGGTACAACCTTCAGAGCAAATTTTAATAAACTCATCAAAAGGAAGGTTTGTAAATTGACTTTTGAAATCAAAGGAACACAGCACGGGATTTGTTGGACTTACAGGATACTTTTCAACTTGACTAGCAAATGTAAAACACAGAAACTAATATTTTTCTAGCCCTGATTGATGGACAGGTGCAAGGCATTTTGCCAACTGATATTTGGGAGAGCTAATCATTGAAAAAAGAGGCCTGGCAGGACCGCCGTCTAAGTAAATGCAAAGTGGGCCATACAATCTAGGGCGTTGAGATAAGGATGGTCTAATTTTGTTATCAACGTCCGTTGGTGGTTTATTTACTTTCTTTAGTTTCAAAAAACATTTCTAAACTTTGTGTTAATTTGAAACAGTGTAGTCATCGTCCTGGACAATTTCTTTTTGTCTAAAATAAGCGCAACGGTTCCTTTCTCTGGTTGCTGACCAAGGTTTTACATGGCTCTAAAATGTTTTATATAGTTATGAAAATCTTTTAAATCCAACAGTCTACCATAAAATGACTGTGAAAGGTAAGTAAGTTCTGCTCTCAGAGCTTCTCACTTCACCAAGATCATCAGAGTCCAGTATTAAAAGCTAGTGAACCTTACAATTTATGCAACAAATATCTACTCGTTTGCTACTGGCTATTTACGACAGGGTTTCGTTGATTCGCTGGAAAATTACTAGTTACTGGCAAAAAAAAAAGAACTCAGTTCAAATTTTGGAAAAAATACTCTATGCAAAGTCATCTTTTTTAGATTACACATAATCACAAAGAGTAAGTTATAATATACAGATTTTTCCTCGTCATTAAGCATTGTTAAAATTCGGCTTTAGAAACGCGGTATCAATGATTGATTTTTCATCAAAAAACCTGAACCCATCAGCGTTGACGATATTTTCCTCCAACAACTTCAATACATTCCTTGTTGTGAAATCACGTGCTGAAACGTACCTCATTTACCTGTGATACCCTCCTTCTTGAGTTCCTTATTATAATTTTGACTATTTATATCCCTTTATAACTCCGTTTTCCAATCAGTTATGGTTTATACTGTTGAAAGAAGGGATCACCTTTATCAATATCCATGAGATCTAAATAAAATTCGAAACTAGTGAGTATTTTAACTTCTTAGGGCTTGTAACAAAACAAAAATTCACCTCGTCTTTTTCTTAAATCGTGGGGTTGGCCATAAAGAATGTTGACAAAATACTGCTATTAATATTAGTGTCATTGGTCTAAGTCTCACAGTGGTTAAATGTAAATTCTCTAATGAAATATCTAATCCTAAAAGTCGATTATCATAATATTGGTTTGGCTGAGATTAAGTAAAGTTCATTTAAAATCACTTTGACCTGAAACTGACATTAATAACTATGTCTTTCAGGTAGTAGGACGTTATCAGGTGTCTTCCTTTGTCAATAAATACTGTCTGGTTAAAATAAAGTATGAGCTGTTTTAAAACATTAAAGGCAGATTTAGGTCTTTACCACCAAATTGTATCAACAATAGATATCATATTCTCTGTCAATAACGTACAACCATATGTACAATCATGACAAATCGTACAATTTCATTTATGATACAAACTTGGTGATTTTATCCACTGGATATTACATGAAATTATCTTTGGTTTAATGTACTTGAAAAAAAAGTCGATACTCTTTACTCATTGCTAGTACAAGCTGCTGTATGATGACATCGTATTTTAATCAGTCAACAAATTAAACCTTTCAATAACTTCAAAGGTTAAGCTCGATCACTGCAGTTTACAGTACATCTTTTAAATGTTTCATACCAGAAACAAAGAAATATATCAGACGTGATTTTTTTATAAGAACCTTGGCTAAGGCCTCACTAAGAAATATTTCTCTAAACACCATGGACCAAAAATTTTCTCCTAAACTATTACGGTTTATATGTTAAATGTCGATTTAAACAGTCAATTATTTTCTCTTCAGGTAAAAGTTTAACAAAGTTAATAAGCCATACAAGGCTAACAATATAATTTATGTCATTCAGCCTTTCTTCCGCCAATAAATATGAGCTTTGGGATAACATTTGACATTGGTTATGTTTCGTGGTAAACCAAATCTCTTTTAGACTTAAATTCAAGTTTCTTGGTCATTTCTGAATCACTAGTAATTTCCCACGTACTTTAAAACTATATATCGTATTTCACTTTAAACACAATGGGTTCTTTTCTTTCCAGACAAAAAATTAAGAAAAGTTTTCAAGCGAAAAATTGTTGCCAATAAAATGCCCAGTTGAAGACATGCCTTCGTTGACTTATTTGTTGCTGTTGTTGCTGTTCTTGTTTATTAGTTGGTGGGATTATTGTATGATTAAGCGCCATACAAGGCACAAAGTCACGAAGTGTATGGAAATGTGGAAAAAAATAACCAGAAAAAAGTTTAGGCCAAGAGACAGGAGTTTATCTTAAACGTGAAAACATTAATGTCATATGAAGGGCGGCAGAATTTAAACACGAAAGGTCTCCCTAACCTAGGTGTCCGAGAAAAGAAACTCTATCCAAAGAAAGACTTACTACAATATAACTATATTGAATTTATGCAAAAGAATTTGTTACCAACAGTGAGCAATACGTCAAAATATTTTTCCTTACAGCAGTACTAGCATGACATTTTCCCCTTCATTTTCTCCCAAAGCACGGCTGGCAGCAAATTCTGTGCCGAGGGTTACTTTTCTTGTTTGAATTTTCTTCTATTTTTAAAATCTTTTTATTTGCTGGTTGTTTTTCTTCCCTCTTCCAATTTTATTTTATGTACACACACTCGGTATCGACTTGAGTTTACTATCTGATGAATGTTGAAATGAAAAAAATAATATGCTTTTGCAATGCCTTAGTTGGATGCAAAAAGAAATTCAAGTTAGAATCTGATGAATGAAAATCAAGAACTCGTTTTGCACTCCAATTCACACAAGTATTTTATAACAGAAAGCGTGACAATAATATTCGATCATGAAAAGCTTAAGGTCTTTTTTCGCTCATCAAGTTATCCGATTTGTTATCGGATTTGTCAGAAGTAAACCAAATCTATGGTTTTGAAAATCATACGCAACAAAACACAAGGTTTTAAGTCTACATAAAGACTTCAGTAAATATTATAGACGCTAACAAATCTGTCTCCCGGCCATTGTTGTAGGAGGCGATAAATCGAAATAAAAATCAACAAGAACCAAATTGGTGAGTTCAGAAAATTAGTGTTTTTAATAGGGGACTTGGGATATCATAATGAACGAAAATGACGCGAATAGTGGAAGAACATAAAATATTTCCATGCCAACACAATACTGATGAGGTATCTACATCTGGTAGTTACAAGTCGTCACAAAAATATTTACTTTCGGTGAATTACCAGCAACTAACAAGAACATGGTTAAAATCTATATACAACAAAAATTCACAGGCAAAATGAAAGCAAAGACCACAGTAAAATAAGCTAAACAAAATTTGATTCCTAAACTCCCCTCGTCATTCATATCCGTTTTTTCGATAGCATGAAAAAGCTTTCAACAAAGTCAAACATGATCAAATGCTAGAAATGCTTGACGGCTTTAATATGAAAGGAAAACATCTTAGAAAATTACACAAACTTTACTGAAACCAAAAGGTGACGGGTGACGGATGACGAGTAAGGTAAGTAAATGGGTACCCATTGGAAAAGGGGTGAGACAAGGGTGTTTTTTCGTCGCCTGATTTATTCTCCATACACACGGAGTGATGGGGAATGTTTGCCATCTGGATAGAGCAAAAATAGATCGAAAAAAATGTATATAATTTACTTCAAGCTAACGATACTCTGCGGACTGTGGTTCCCAACGTAGAACATCAAGAACTGTTAGATAAAGTTATAATAAAAGGTCAAAAAGAGTATATGATTGATCTTCAAAAAAACATACTATGACAAAAAGAAAACCTTGTATGTATGTCAAACGTTTGAGATAACATCATACAGGCATACAGGCATCATACATCATAAAGGCATGTCTCCTTTGTAACTTGACAATATTCTTCTCCCGTTGGCTCTGCTTTCAGTAATGCCTGTGCAGCATTTTGTAAGAAAGCACTATCTACCATCTATCTGCTTTAGTTATGTGTTCAGACATGCTTTGTACTTAATAGAAATGTTCTCGCATCGGGCGGACATCACAAATTTCATATTCACTAACGCATTATTCTGTTGATTGGCCAAAATACAAGATACAGATCAATGGAATAGTAAAACAGACTACACCAGCTAAGACTCGTGCATTATTTAGCAACACATTTGTTAAAGCAAAGTCTTATTTTGTAAGATAACACACCGGTTTTTCTTCTTCAAAGTCAAAACTGCCAGTATATGTGGGACTTCTTTGTTACCCTTTGAAACACTTGTTCGACATAAACTAAACATCTGTATTGTGTAGACCTATAACAACTATCGAACAAGAAAATAAAATATGCATGTTCTTTAAACTGAAAGTTGCCACAAACAATAGGAGATAGAGTGATTACTCTTTTGAAGTTACGAAAGCTCCACCTAAGGCGCCAATACTGTGGGTGGGCGATATTAGTTATTCCGTAAGCAGACCACGGGGAAATGGGATAATGAACAGTTAATTCAAATACATAATAGTTAAACGCAGAATGACAATATAAATCCTGTTTTAAACAAAACTGTTGTGATTTTGTTCAGAATCAATATCATCCTTTAGAATTATATCATACGGAAAAAATGACACCAATAGCAAAATGAATAAATGTTGAAGTCAGTATTTCATTTTAACAACAAGCCATTATAGAAGTATTATAGTTCTATATTATTATACTTTATATATATTATACTTCTATATTATAATACTTCTATATTATATTATTACTACATTATATTATTATTATGTCATCCAGATCAGAAACACCATAGAAATAGGAACTTCAAACGTCCGTACACTGTACCAAGCCGGAAAACTTGCAAATGTCAAACACGAAATTGAAAGGTTGGTAATAAATGTACTCGGTTTGTGTAAGACAAGGTGACCTGACTCTGGAAAGTTAGATCTAGATGGGTATAAATGATATATTCTGGCGGCTCCGCCCACGAAAAAGGAGTTGGAGGAATCTTTGACAAGGAATTGAGCAAAAGTCTGCTAGGTTACTGGACACTATCAGAAAGAGTTTTGCTTGTGAAGTTGAAAGGTTGAAAGACAGTTTGACATGAGCCTAATTAAAGTTTACGCTCCAACAGCAGCAAGTAGTGAAGCAGAAATAGAATAATTCTATGAGCAACTAGACGAGGTGAAAAGGCACTGCAAATCGCAAGACATCATCATAGTCATGGGAGATCTGAATGCAAAGGTGGGCAATGTTGCCTTTGGACATGTGGTGGGACCACACGGACTAGGAGAGACCAACGAACGAGGGGAACAGTAGGCAAGATGGTGCCAAGCCAACAACCAGGTTATCATGAACACATGGTTCCAAAATCATAAGCCTCGTTTATGGCCATGGAAAGACCCAGCAGACAGAACCCGCAATCAAATAGATCACATTACAATCAACCGTCGCTTTCGAAACGCAGTGCTTTACGCCAAGGCATATCCAGGCGCAGACTGTGTTAGCGATCACAACCCAGTAGTATGCATCGTCAAGGTTCGACTTCGCGGATTGAAACGCACCGTATCAACTACAAAGCTGCAGTAGAACCGGTACAGTGTGGAGGTACAGAATCGCTTCGACGCCCTTGAGAACGATAACACCAGTAAATGGGAAAAGATGAAGGATACTCTTGTGAATACATGCAAAGCCATTTTGCCACCTCAGAACAGAGAACGAAAGAAGGCCTGGATGAAACCGGAAATACTCACGATGATGAAAGAGAGACAAAAGCTCACTTGCGACTCGGATCAATATAGGGAATTGGATCGAGAGATTAAGTAAAATTGTAGAGAAGCCAAGGAAGCGTGGATCAATGACAAATGTGCCGAAACCGAGAGAGAGAGAGAAGGCGTCCAATCCCTCAANTGCTAAGGGAGAGCGGTAAGATGAAGCCCGGTACAGTGTGGAGGTACAGAATCGCTTCGACGCCCTTGAGAACGATAACACCAGTAAATGGGAAAAGATGAAGGATACTCTTGTGAATACATGCAAAGCCATTTTGCTACCTCAGAACAGAGAACGAAAGAAGGCCTGGATGAAACCGGAAATACTCACGATGATGAAAGAGAGACAAAAGCTCACTTGCGACTCGGATCAATATAGGGAATTGGATCGAGAGATTAAGTAAAATTGTAGAGAAGCCAAGGAAGCGTGGATCAATGACAAATGTGCCGAAACCGAGAGAGAGAGAGAAGGCGTCCAATCCCTCAAACATTCACAAAAAGATCAACACCCTCGTTGGCAGGGGTCCATGCTCCGCCACTGGCTGCATTAAGGCGAGAGACGGGTCGATGCTGATGGAACGAAACGAAATTGTTGCGTGATGGGCCGAGTATGTCCACGAACTATTCTATGGCCAGCGAGGAGAAAAGCCTGTCATCAGGAAGCCTATTGAAGGACCAAGAATCTAACAAAAGGAAGTTAGAGCTGCAATGAAGAAAATGGAGAGAAACAAAGCTATTGGGCCAGATAACATTTGTATAGAGATGATTGAGGCACTCGATGACCTCGGTATCAAGAAAACAACAGAGTTGCCCAATGATATTAACGGCGGAGAGATTCCACCTGATATAGCTAAGTCAATTTTTATAGCACTACCCAAGAGGCCAGAAGTAACGGAATGCGAACTTCATAGAACTTTCAGCATAATGAGCCACATTACGAAGATTCTCATGCACGTCATCATGGCAAGGGTGCGAAAAGCAACGAGGCCGGAAATTTCCAACTGCCAATTCGGTTTTGTCAAAGATGCAGGGACACGCAACGCAATTTTCATCATGCGCATGCTATCAGAAAGATCTATAGAAATACAACACGATCTTTATCTTTGTTTCATCGACTATAGCAAAGCTTTTGATAAGGTGAAACACGAGACTCTTTTAGATATGCTTCAAGGCTTGGATATAGATGGGAATGAGCTGCGAGTGCTGAGGTATCTTTATTGGGAACAGCTGAAGTAAAAGTACAAAATGAAGTCGACCAATACTCAAGCATTAGAACAGGGGTTCGTCAAGGATGTGTTCTATCCCCGGACCTTTTTAATTTATACAGCGAAAACATCACGAGGAACATAGATGGATATTTGGGTTTTAGTGTTGGAAGGCAAAAAGATAGCAATATCAGATATGCCGATGACACTTCACTGATCGCAGATTCTGAGGAATAGCTCCAACAAATTCTAAATCTTGTATGCGAGGAAAGCGCCAGGAAAGGACTCACCATAAATCGGCGCAAGACCTTCTGCATGACGGTCAGCAAGAAAAACACGCAACTGCGGTGCGACCTGCGGGTGGATGGCGAGAAAATAAAGCAAGTGAATGAATTCCACTACCTCGGAAGCATTCTTAGTTCAGATGACAGGAGCGATATCGAAATTCGGAGAAGAATTGCATTAGCAAAGACCGCTTTTGAAGGAATGTCCACTATTCTCAAATGTAGAAAAGTCTCAATGGACACAAAAATGAGAGTTTTACGATGTTCCCACTACTAACATACGGTTGCGAGAGCTGGACAGTAAGTCCAATAAAAAAGAAGCGAATAGACGCGGCAGAGATGTCGTGCCTTTGGAGAATGCTAAGAATATCATGGATCAATTACATTACCAACGAGGTAGTACTTAGAAAAGCGGGCTGCACAAGGATGCTTTTGAATAACATCTAGAAAAAGGACAGATCTCTTTCTTGGGACACGCCATACGCAAAGAAGACATGGAAGAGCTGGCCCTGATGGGTCGAATATGTGGTAACAGGGGCAGAGGCCGAAGAAGGTTGACGTTCACAAGAAGCATATCAACGTGGATGAGGAAAGGCGAGCTGGAGCTGATACGAATGGCAAAGGATCGAGTTCTGTGGAGGAGCGTGAGCGCCGACGTTCTGCAGGAGCATGGCACCTGAAGTAAGTAAGTATATTTAGCCTCTTATAGATATTATGATAACAAGCAACCTTCCAACACGATGAATGAAATGATGGCAGTTAGATGACACGGTTAGATGAAATTAACTTGAGACATCAATGTTGACATGGAAATATTCGGTTTTAATTAAAAAACCAAATCAAAAATGTGTTACGGCACCTCTTAAGGTTTAAAAATTCTACAATCGTGTGCAAATTCCTATACTCCAATTTGGTCTGTAACGTAACATGACATGTTTCATTGAAAGGGGGCAACAAAAAAGCATCAAAAACAGCTATATTACTATATTTTTTTCAAACCGGTGAACCAATGCCGTAGGGTCGATAGGAAATTTTAGTGAAGAAAGGGTATCTCATGCTAGTATTCTGGACCGGATAAAACGTAAGTAAGTATCTTAGGATCCCAATGTGAATTTCAATGTGGCTAAATGGGTGGGCCTTTCCCTGTCCCAGAATAATACAATAAAACAAACTGTATTGAGCATCTACTACTATACAGGGAAGGTGGTGTAAGAAAATTTGATGACAAAATTTGAAAATAAAAAGCAATGCTTTTTGCAGCAATTTTGTGATAATGTGCCATGGCAGAATCCCGTTGACACGAAGTACATGCATTATATGCTACTTAATAATATATATGAGTTTTTCACCAATTTCTTCCGTATCACGTCAAACAAGTAACTGGGTCTTCGCGGAAGGAAGAGCCACATAAAGCCCGACCTACTCAATGGCGAAAAAAGATTGAAAAAATTCCATAATGCCGATGGTTGGCATTGCTTAAATAGCGTCCAATCCCCCCAAAACAATATCCAGCTGTACCAACTCTCTGAAGCTGGCAAATAAATTCTAACGTCAGGTTCATCTTCAGGTAAAAAAGGCATTCGTGTTTAAAGATCAGTAGCAGTTCACTAGACAGTCAAAAAATTAATAATTTTTTAGGAATTCCTTTCAAATAGCTGTAGTAAACAAGATATTTATATTCCTTACACACTTTTTCATAACTTCCAGGCATTGGCCTTGTCTGTGCTGGTGACAGCCCAGAATTTAAGTGAAGCAGAGAGCAGGGGAAAAGAACTAAAACTCATCAATCGATTTCCATATTTCACCAGTACGGTATTGTATAGTATCAATTATCGTAACGGTGTCCTTCAAGGGGACTTCTGTTTTGGGAGTGAGGAGTTTCCTGACCGGACGCCCTTCCTCACGCCAAACAATGGCTTTTCCTTTTGTAAAGATTTAAAATTCTGTCCGCCTACTCGGGGAATCGAACCCGGAGCTTCTTTGTTACGATGCAACTACACTAACCATTAGGCCACGGCACCTAACTACTGCTTGTAAAACATATAAATCTTTTACTTAAATACCACACAATGAAGAAAGAATTAAGAAATGATATAGAAAATGTAACAAATGGGCAAGTAACATAACAACGGTTACTAACTACATGACAATTAGGGAAGAGGGGTGTCGAGTGCAAAGAAACGAATATTGGATAAGAAATACCACCTTATAATCACTTCATACTTAATAAGAAATACCACCCTATAAATTATGTCAGGAGTTTGACACTAGTACCGCTGCTGGTCTAAACATTGAGTGAAAATTCATAATTATTGATTAAAATTTTGTAAAGAAATGTGTCAAGAGCTTTCATTGGGCAGCTGTAAATATTATCAGGCTGAATGTCCATCTCTACAATACGAAGAGGATAGAAAGTTAGAGATATCCCATGTAACACAGCTGCTATGACAGCGAAACATCTTTAGGACAATCCACTGCACCGCGCCCTGAGGTGCTCCGGGCTGACGCAGAGACTCTGGATCAGAAGCTGCCGGACGGCCTGTAAGGCAAGACAGTATTTCTAAGGCTGGCTGGCGTCTCTATCTGAAGTGTTGATCGACGAAGAAGTAGAAAAGATATATCATCAAATATGAAACAAAAATTTGAAAAATTAGCATTGAGGCTCAGGTACTCACCCGGGAAAAAATTCGTCTGGAATTTTTCTAACAATACTCTTAGTAAAAAATTAATGTATTAAGGTACCATTTGAAAAAACTGTGTTATGTTACCTTACACGTTACCTTACTATTATGTTGTCAACAAATTCTAATAGCGACAATCAACTGTTGCAGACGATAAATCCCATATTAGTGAGAGTTTATACACGGCAACCAAAACTGGTAGAGCTGATTGGTAATCTTTTACCAAAAAATCTTACATATCTCCAGTACCAAAGCTCTTTTTGTGTTGGTTAAGTAATGGATAAGCATGACAGGTTTCAAACATCGTTAACGAAAAAGCCAACTTTCATAAGAGGAATAGTGAGCATGAATTCAAAAATTAGCATGAAAGCTGCTGTGACACAAAAGTGGGTGTCATTAAATTACGCCCACATTTGACAACCATAGTTAACCAGGGGTTCAGTTCTTTTTTAAAAACTACGATAACTTTAACTATAACATTCCTCAGATTGATTAAAAATCACATCTATTCTTAGTAGGAAGGTTGAATATATCTTATAGAAACTCGAAAAAACTGGATGCCAAAGTTAGTATGTTCCAGTGCTCCCCACTCTCGTGTATACATACTTTCTTCACATTGTAAATCGGACGAGATCTTATCATAGCGATCTTCTTCCTCGCCTATTGCTACGAAGAGTACTTACAATCTCTCCACACTGAACAATAACTTCTAAAGTACTTGAAATTGGAACGTAAGGGCTGGAAGATCAGATGTACAATATTTATCATTTAAGAATTTATTCAATAAAATAAAAAAACTGATTAAATATTATATTTAACTAAATAATACCCTGTAAATGGCTCCATGCTCTCTTTTGACAGTAGAAAATTCTTCTAATCTTTTAAGCAATCGATGATACGATCTTTCTCATTGTTAATTGCCTTTTCGCTGTCCGAATTCCCCGACCAGCGAGTATCCAAAGTTGCTTTAACTTAGAACAGTCGTTCTTCTTCCTGACATTTTCAAGTTTTGGACAGGTGCATAGAAGTCATGTACTTTATCCACGTTTTCCATTATTTCCTTAACAATATTTTTTGTATAAACGGTGAATGTAAAAAATAGTGAGACAACATTTATTCTACAAATAATTCTGCGTACCTACATTGGTTGCATAACACTGATACAATATCGTCATACTCTATACCATCTTAACCAACCGTGTAATAATGCTAGTTATTTTTTGTAGACTGATGTTTTATTTCAGTAACATCAATTGCATGTTTTCTGGTTTTTCCTCCTGAAAAATAGTAAATGACAAATACTTTTTTCTCCCGTAGTGACAACACTATTTCTATTTACCATAATCTTATAATATTTTGCCTCTTTCACGGATATAGCAATTCTCGTCTTCAGACATAGTGCGTAACGGTAATGACCTCAACTTGATTATTTGAAGAGGTATATCGGGTTTTTAAAGACGGTTGCGCAGTTGTTACTCTCGAATTCTGTTCCAATTTTAATAACAAATCATGTTTTAGGGTATGCACAACCATCAAAATTCTCACAATTAAAGTCTGTGCTCTCATTAGCTACAAGAAACGGTAATGCATATCAGGCCAGATTACAAACAACGTTAAAAATGAAGTTCAACCATAGTTCATAATCAATTTTTTCAAAGTGACCAAAACATTAACCAATTTGTGTGCTCCTTCTCATAACGCTCCTTCTCCTAGTTAATCACGTATAAATGGTAAAAAGTTTGCTACTTTGGAAAGCCAGTTGGATTGGCTCCCGTATTTAATGTTGGATTCAATTTGGGAAACCAGTTTTAGTGAAAAAACAAACGCTGTTTTAATAAACCCAGCAAAAAGTGAATAACATGTCTGTCTTGTTGAAGTAATTAAACCATTCTTGATGTAGGAGCTATTTGGTAACAAAGCAACCTTTTTTCAAGTAAGAGGGTTTGGGTATTTACCGAAATTGCACGAACAGGCAAACCCTAGATTTTCCACAACTTCAGCGGGCCACGGTCAGTAAGGTTTTTCTTGGTGGTGACATGCGAGAGCGATGGTTCAGTAGATTCTAGTTGCTTTGGTTGTAACACGCATAGCCCCTTATCACCAGAATTTGTATTTTTCAATTATTTGTGTGAGCTCATCGTCCAGGTAGAAGAACCACTCGTTTACGTACAATGGCATTTCTAACAGCCGAAAAGAAAAAGAAAATTCTTGACTAAAACGTTTTATGCATTTGCACGTTGGTTAATATTTTTTATTATTTAATCGCTACAGAACTTATTACATTCATTATGTAAGTGGTGCAAAGAAAACCAAGAACGATGATAATATGCGATGATAATTTTGTGACCTGTCATTGGTAATCAGCCTCAGTTTTGCTGACTCTACATTAAAGTTTTAGATCATCACGTCTAAAATGCAAAATAAAATTTGCCGTTTGTCGANTAGTTGTGAATAGGAGACAAACCTTATTTCAGGTAAGAGGGTTTGGTGATATACCGAAATTGCACGAACAGGCAAACCCTAGATTTTCTACAACTGCAGCGGGCCACGGTCAGTAAGGTTTTTCTTAGTGGTGACATGCGAGGGCGATGGTTCAGTAGATTCTAGTTGCTTTGGTTGTAACACGCATAGCCCCTTATCACCAGAATTTGTATTTTTCAATTATTTGTGTGAGCTCATCGTCCAGGTAGAAGAACCACTCGTTTACGTACAATGGCATTTCTAACAGCCGAAAAGAAAAAGAAAATTCTTGACTAAAAAGTTTTATGCATTTGCACGTTGGTTAATATTTTTTATTATTTAATCGCTAAAGAACTTATTACATTCATTATGTAAGTGGTGCAAAGAAAACCAAGAACGATGATAATCTGCGATGATAATTTTGTGACCTGTCATTGGTAATCAGCCTCAGTTTTGCTGACTCTACATTAAAGTTTTAGATCATCACGTCTAAAATGCAAAATAAAATTTGCCGTTTGTCGAAAGTTACGTATTAAACGCAGGGTAATAACTACATTAATTCAGGGGTATCATAACTCTAGAAGTGATCTGTTTAACATAATTACCTCAGTCGAAGGATATTTCAAAATAATTGTTAATATTAAAACCTCAAATCGGGTTGTTAACAATCGGGGTAGGGGTGAACTAGATGTGCAAAATATGGGGTTGTAGCATTTAAAACAACTTTCACTCATTCTACTTCAAATACTTCCCCCCTTTAACCAGAAAAGTAAGGTTTTGTTTACATTTTCCATTTGTCACTTTTACATTTCTAGCAGTCCCAGTAGAATTTTTTCGCAGAGGGGTTTGTAATGAAGCAACTAGACTATTACAGCTATTGTGCCATTTCCTCTAGCATGAGGTCGATACGCAGTATGGGGAAAAAACAAAAACCTTTCACACCACCATGGAACAACGGCAACAGTTAAAGCCTTGTCTATCTTTGGATTAGCAAATTCAGAAAATAGAAGTCCAACCCTCTACTCAGTCAAAAGCTAAACCCAATCCAGCACAGTGGCGCCGAGGTCTCTCAGATCTGTCGGGTTTTATGATCAAAGTTTCCTAACCCTCTCAAAATATATTGCTTCCGTTTATATTCATGGCCGACAAAGAAGCATTTACAGTAATCTAGCCTTGAGCAGGCGAAGCGAGAGCTCAGTGTCAAATTTTTAAATGCCGTATGGCAAAATGACAAAGCTCGTCTTAAAGAATATCTAGTGGAAAATTATCCTCTCTAAAATCCTCGTCTGTCAGACTAAAGAATTAGTTAGAAATTTACCTAGAGCAGCATGAAAATGGTTGGACAAAATTCACCTGGGGTACAATGGAAACAGTTAGAGAAAGTTTACCTATGATAACATAGGATTGTTTTACCTTCAGCTGCTCCAAACCTTGGCAAATTTTCGAGTTTTCTATAATGAAGTCCATTCTTAGTAGTGGAATTACAGTTGGAGACGCACAAGACCCGTCTTAAGTACAAAAAACTAAGTATACAGTGTAAAGTAATGATAAAGTATAATAAAAAAATGCGAGGCAAACTCCCGTTGGAACTTAAAATAGTTAATGCATTGTAATACCAAAACAAGTGTATTATTTTAAAATCTTTCAGGTTTTCAATAATACTGGATAGGTGACTTCCTTTTCTCCACGGAATTTCCGCAAATTTAATTTTTTTAAAACAGAATAAGAAAACCTTTAAAAAGGTTAATTTTACACTTAAGAGTAAGTGAGACTATTTGCCTTAATTTTGTTCTAAAATATCAATACATCGATGGGTTGATTAAAAGTAACTTTTCAGTGTCGTGAACGGAAGTAATCTCCTGCCTAAAGATGACAGTTGCTTCCACAACTAACCAAACAAAGAATGGTGAAGTCATTACAAGGGACTTCGTAGGTAGTGCTTTTCCATAGATATCCTTCAGACTCCCTTACGCTCATTAGCTGTAAATGATCCTCAGCACGTTATACTCCACCATATGAGAGAGTGTGACTTTGTAATGTTAAAGCCGAAGGGTACAATTTTTCACTGTCCCTTATGCTCATTACCTGCGGTGTGGTGCTCAGCAGGTCATACTCCACCAAATGAGAGTGTGACTTAGTGATGATGAAGCCGAAGGGTGCAATTTTTCACTGTCCCTCATGCTCATTACCTGCGGTGTGTTCCTCAGCATGTCATACTCAACCAAATGAGAGTGTGACTTTGTAATGATAAAGCCGAAGGGTGCAATTTTTCACTCTGCGTTATGCTCATTACCTGCGGTGTGGTCCTCAGCAGTTCATACCCCACCAAATGAGAGTGTGACTTAGTGATGATAAAGCCGAAGGGTGCAATCTTTCACAGTCTCTTATGGTCATTCGCTGGGTTTTAATTCTTGTCAGCTTATACTCCACCAAATGAGAGTGTGACTTTGTAATGTAAAGCCGAAGGGTGCAATTTTTCACAGTCTCTTATGCTCATTACCTGCGGTGTGGTGCTCAGCAGGTCATACTCCACCAAATGAGAGTGTGACTTAGTGATGATGAAGCCGAAGGGTGCAATTTTTCACTGTCCCTCATGCTCATTACCTGCGGTGTGTTCCTCAGCATGTCATACTCAACCAAATGAGAGTGTGACTTTGTAATGATAAAGCCGAAGGGTGCAATTTTTCACTGTCCCTTATGCTCATTACCTGCGGTGTGGTGCTCAGCAGGTCATACTCCACCAAATGAGAGTGTGACTTAGTGATGATAAAGCCGAAGGGTGCAATTTTTCGCAGTCTCTTATGGTCATTCGCAGGGTTTTAATCCTTCTCAGGTTATACTCCACCAAAGGAGAGAGTGTGACTTAGTGATGATAAGGCCGAAGGGTGCAATTTTTTACAGTCTCTTATGTTCATTACCTGCGGTGTGGTCTTCAGCAGGTCATACTCCATCAAATGCCAGTGTGACTTTGTAATGTTAAAGCCGAAGGGTGAAATTTTTCACAGTCTCTTATGCTCATTACCTGCAGTGTGGTCCTCAGCACGTCATACTCCACCAAATGAGAGAGTGTGACTTAGTCATGATAAAGCCGAAGGGTGTCATTTTTTACAGTCTCTTATGGTCATTCGCTGGGTTTTTATCCTTGTTAGGTTATAGTCCACCAAATGAGAGAGTGTGACTTTGTAATGTTAAAGCCGAAGGGTGCAATTTTTCACCGTCTCTTATCCTCATTACCTGCGGTGTGGTCCTCAGCAGGTTATACTCCACCAAATGAGAGTGTGACGTAGTGATGATAAAGCCGAAGGGTGCAATTTTTCACTTTCCCTTGGGCTCATTACCTGCGGTGTGTTCCTCAGCAGGTCATACTCCCCCAAATGAAAGTGTGACTTTGTAATGATAAAGCCGACGGGTGACATTTTTCACTNTGTGGTCCTCAGCAGGTCATACTCCACAAAATGAGAGTGTGACTTAGTGATGATAAAGCGGAAGGGTGCAATTTTTCACTTCCCTTGGGCTCATTACCTGCGGTGTGTTCCTCAGCAGGTCATACTCCACCAAATGAGAGTGTGACTTTGTAATGTTATAGCCGAAGGGTGCAATTTTTCACAGTCTCTCATGCTCATTACCTGCGGTGTGGTCCTCAGCAGGTCATACTCCACCAAATGAGAGTGTGACTTAGCGATGAGAAAGCCGAAGGGTGCAATTTTTCACAGTCTTTTATGCTCATTACCTGCGGTGTGGTCCTCAGCAGGTCATACTCCGCCAAATGAGAGTGTGACTTAGTGATGATAAAGCCGAAGGGTGCAATTTTTCACAGTCTCTTATGGTCATTCGCTGGGTTTTAATCCTTGTCAGGTTTTACTCCACCAAAGGAGAGAGTATGACTTAGTGATGATAAGGCCAAAGGGTGCAATTTTTCACAGTCTCTTATGGTCATTCGCTGGGTTTTAAAGCAGGGGGTTAATTTGCACTTGTAAAACGGAGAGTTTGTTTTTGTTATGAATATGCGTCACTTCGAGCAATATTTTGTAATTTTAAGAGGTCACATGTTAACAGCAGTGTTTATTATATTTTAATTTTAAACAACTGAATTGTTTCATCCTTTATAAAGATAGAAACAATAAAAATAATAAATAGTAATTTTGCATAAACAGTGGAAAACGGTTCGTTCACGTGTTGCAGAGAATCCAGTGTTTCAGAAATACGATAATCTGGGAGAAGCGTAAAGACTAAAATTAACAGTGAAAAACTAATTAAATATCAAACTAAAAGGAAAAAAAGTCTGGGGGTTATATCGCGATGAAGAGAGATTGAGACTGTGTTTATAGTTTTACTGTAATAGGATGTAGTTAAGATGATATTGAAGTTGCTGACTCAATATAGAAAATACCTGAAAGTTTGAGAGGAATGAAGTATCTTAATGTGTCGATGACCTAAAGTCAAAAGGATATTCCTACAAAGTGGTTGCTTGCTGAGAAAACAAAAAAAATAATGCAATCTTGAAACTTTTGAACTTTATGGGCCCAGAGGAAGCCACAGATGTAAGAGCTTTATCATTTCATGAGTAGTGAGCCTTTTCTTTGCTACATTTCGAAATTTACTTCTCCCCTCATCAGACGTATGAAGTGACTAGGTACGGTTGTTTTACACCTTGGTAGCGCGGTCCTATGTGTAGACAGAGGTCGAGTTGTTTCGAGGAGTGGCGCCATACCTATGTTGTGTTTGTTGTGTTTCTTTCTTTAGTACTGGAAGCCCTATTTCTGGAAGGAAGCAGGATATACTGTTGATGTAATTGCTGTGCTGTGGGAAATGGACAATTTCTTTTATTTTTCTTGTCGTTGTGTTGAATTCATTGTCCATAATCCTTTTATTTTCCGAGTCAAAAGTGTGATCTTATGTCCAACAGTGTTCGACTATTTCATGGTTCTTGTTGTAATCTTTTTGGACAGCTCTCTTGTGTCCTTTTTCCCTCTGACCCGACGAACGCTTTGATTCGCCGATATAGAAGGCAGGGCAGTCCTTACATTGTAGTCTGTAAACTACATTGTTCCTCTCTTTTAGCTGGATTGGATCCTTTGGTTTTGATATAATTTTCCTTAAGGTGGATGTAGTGAAGAAGGTGCATTGAATGTTGTGTTGCCGGAGAAATAAGGCAATGTAACAATCAAACAGGGCTTTTGAAGGCATTTCGAATAAATACTTCATGGAACAAATTAACAATGGAAATGTTGCTGCACCAGCTTTTCGGAAAACGTATTCAGTTAATATACAAACGCTTTTCTTAACAGAAATGCGATTAAAGGACAGACTTCCATTAAAATTCCTAAGAAACCACCTAACCTTGAAATGTATGGAAGTAGAAACGTTACATATATGGTTTATGTGGCGTTCCTTTAAATTGATATCAGTGGATCCATAAAGAGCTCAAGAAGGGTTAGGGAGATTGGAAAACAAACTATGCCTTTACTTTAAAGCTCTTTCTTATGTATCCACAAGGACGGTTCAATTCACTGATGGGCCTGAAGATTGATGACTCACAGATCTGGACTAACACCTAGAAGACGGCTATCTTGGTTATAATGTTAATCAGACCACGAATTCTGTTCTCACTGATAAAAATGATTATATTTAAGAATTGAGACCCACCATAGCGTATTCTGACAAATCCCAACAGAAGGGTAAGCCACTAGATAACCAGGCAAAAAAAGCTCTGCATGATAGAAGTGATCAGTTATATTTAGATTAGTATCTATTGGAAATGCGAAATGTCAGAAGCACACTAGTAAGAAAGAAAGCTGTGAGCGATGGCGGTAATATAAACTGTGATAGTTTTTCCCGACCTCGGGATTCAATACCAAAGGAAAAATGTATTTGTACATATATGGTTCTCAAGCCTGTTTTCCAAGTGGTGCATCACCATCAGTGGTGCTCTGGTGGTACAGCGTGTGTCCATGGCACTGGTTCAGACCCAAATCAAGGCAAAAAAATTGGTATACTGCTTACTGCTCTACAATTTTCTAAAAATATACCTCATGAGTTCAAATTGGTTGACTGCAATCGGCCCTTAATTAAAATCCTTCTAAATATTCTATTTTTTATCATTGTCAAAACTCTTCCACAGGAATAAAAGATATGTTTTTATTCTTATGGGTTTCCAGCCTATGTTAAGAGGGTACAATTAAGAAATTTTTATCTATTCAAAATTAATGCTTAAGTGGTATTAATCTCACTTTCACACACAGTGAATTAGACGATAAATATTGCGAGGTTTCGGCAGGTTGCTCGTAAAATGTTTGTTATTCAGCTTCCAGAACCACGATCTATCCCGAAATGTTATCAAATCACTTCTACAAAAAGACGCTCTTCACAAATAATACTTCGACAAACGGTGGTATGCTTCATCCGGTTACTGAGGATGTAAGTGCGAAATTAATTTCAAAAAAACGTTTGGAAACTAGTTACCAATAAAAAGGCAAAAATAATAAAGGATAATAACCTTACAATCAGAGTCCCTCTTCATAAAGTGAAGCTTTAAAAGTTTAATTTGGATCCCTAACCTTTCATTTTTACTTGTTTCTTTGTCTTTCCAGGTTTTTCTCGATTTTATACTCGTCTCGTTAGATAGAAAAATTCTTGACGTTAAGAGCTCAGTAGGAAAAGTAACCCAGACTTGTGCTACTTTACCACGTGATTAAAGCAACAATAAAACGCATTAAAAATCAATCTCATGTTACCGCTAAGCTGAGCTAAACTGAGGTTGACCATGATACATAGGTGGCGTTCACACTTATTGAAGAGTGCACTCGCATATCTCTGCACACAGAGGCAATCTCAAATCAAAGTGGTCTTTCCAGCAAGTTTTCCTTTCTTGACCCCGTAGGAAACCTGACCTGACCCTGTCTAAGGGAACTTACACTGCTCACAGAACAGGCATTCACATTGTAATGTAACTATTTACACTATTTTCCTCAGGTGGAAACAAGCCTAAAAGTTCTGGAAATCTCAGGATAAGACAAAAATAAAACCAGTTAAAATGGTTCTCAAATTTATCTAACAGACACTCGTCTCAAGATTATCCTTAAGGCTGGCCAGTAAAATATATTATAAATTGACTAAATAATTTATAACCAAGGTACTCTGTAAGCTCAGCTAACCAAAGAAACTGAAATGGTAGAATTAACTTATCAACATAACTGAAAAAACAGATCGCTTTTAAATGCCAAATGCTCAACATCAATAAACAACGAAGAATAAAAGAATCGATAATACCTAGAGATAAGCGCCAGTAAAGTACTCAGCTGGATTGAAAAGGATTACATCAAAGGTATATGATATGATAACCAAGTCCAAAGTTGGCAAGAGGCTAAAAAGAGTATTAAACTAGCCGACGTTTTCAAGTTTCTTAAGGTCAACAACTTCATACAGAAGGAAAATAACTATAATAAATACAATGTTTAAAAACGGATCAGCAAACAAACAAATCTGGTTTGTAACCAAATGCCTGTCTATAAATATCAGTATTAACATCTCAAATGTCGCCTCCAGCTTGTCTCATGACAGCTATCGGATAGCACTTCAGATTATCAACAAGCAGGCTTCTGTCTAATTTTTCGTCAGTCATTTTGTCTGGCAGATTTTAAAGCTGGTCTAATATCTCATGGATATTTATCGCATGAATCTAATTTAACTATGTTGGAGAAATCCTGTCGAAAGCGAAGAAATAAAAATTGCTCTATAATACCACTAAATACTTACAAAAAAATAAATAATCAAATCTAAAAAAAAAAGTCAGAAACAATTTTAATCAAATATTATTTGGTGTCGGTAATCTAAACAGTCAAAATATATTACATACATGAGGGGATTAGATATTAAAAGTATAATAGCAAGACATCTGCCCTATTAAAAGTCACAACACAACACTTCAAACCAGGAAATTATAGTCAGAAACAATGAACTTTAAGTTAAATATTATTCAGTGTCTGACAATCATATCGATTATCAGTTTAAATATAGTACATACATGGGGAGGTTAATTAGCAAGGGTAGAATAGTAAGACATTGCTCTATTTTACCAGAACGACGGCATGTAAACTAAACGATTCAGTTTTAATTTAAATAATTTAAATCTCCCATATTTCTCTCTCTGTCTCTCTCCCTCTCTCTGTCTCTCTGTGTTTCTGTGTGTCTCTCTCTGTGTGTCTCTCTGTCTCTCTCTCTCTCTGTGTCTCTCCCTCTCTGTCTGTCTGTCTGTCTGTCTGTCTGTCTCTCTCTGTGTGTCCGTTCACCTGTCCGTCTCTCTGTCTGTCTGTCTATCTGTCTCTCTGTGTCCCTCCGCTCCTTCTCTTTCTCCAGCTCGTTTCCTTTCAATTCTCTTTCTTTCCTGTCCCTCATTCCCTTTCCTCAATCATGCCTGCTGATGCTTCGTTTTAGATTACATGTACTCCCAATGTATTGGAGGCTAATTTGAGAATAAAAATCGTTTTTCAGACCTAAAAAAATGACGTACAAGTTAAATACTTACCATGATCTCATGTAAAAAACTATTTGACAAACACTCTAATGAAACAAACAACAATTTAAATAGCTAGCTTAGTAGAAATGCCCAATTTTTAATTATTTTTTTTCCAATACAGTTTATAATAGAAGCTGTAATACACGATTAAAAACCTTTCATTGTTCCTTTGCTAAGAACAGAGGTCTTTCATAAGTCATTAGAACAGCCAAGCTAGCAATAGCAAGATCGTTATAGTTTGAAAAATTAAGCGGATCATAATAAATGATGCTAATTACGCGTAGATACATATTTGAGCAGTGCAGCAGGCAAGGGTTCACAAATATTGCTCTACACTTTTGTTCAACTTATGACGTAATATGTCACAAATTTTGGAACTGTGATACAAAAATAATTTTGGATAGTGATACATTAACAGTAGATACAAAGCACAAAAATGTGGGAAAAAGAGCCATTTTCAAAAAAGAAAGGACGAAAGCTACCACTATCACCACCGCCATCTAATTTGAAAGAAATGGGTTTCCAGACCATTACCAGACTACTTTTCAAATTCATTTGTCACTTGATTATACCACTTATTTCCAGGCCCCTACTAAAATAATTTCATTCAAATCTAAGTATACAGTCTTCCTTAACCATGTTTAAATGAGATGGTTGCCCATGTTGTCATGTAACCCACTATGATGGGCATGAGTTCATTTACACGTTTAAAACATTGTCAATTGTAAATTTTTACTTGGTTTTCTTAGGTGCAGATGATTAAATGATTTGGGCAACATTACAACAAAATGTAAATGCTAATATTCAGGAAAGATGATGCCAGAAAACACTTTCCTTCTGTGAGTTGCTCAGCTCACAGATTACGAAAGTCTTACGAAAGATCTACCCGCTACATTCTCTTGTTCTTACATTGAAGATACAAAGTAGCGCTTGCAGCGTTATTGATTATCAATTTACAGCAGATAATGCACTGTTAATATCAATAAAATTCCCAAATGTTTACATAATAAATCACTGATGAAAGAATATTGGTAATAGAAAAAGTGTAGCTTTAACATAAACAAAAGCAAATTTGTAAAGGGGAAAGGCAAGAATTTTTAATAAATACGATCAGGCAGCTTAAAAGAGCACATTTACTAAAGGGAGAAAGGATAAGCGTTGCGTTTGCACCCACAGAAAGACAATTATTTTCTTAATGTCTATAAATCAAAAACTGCACCAAAAGAAACTGAGAAACTTTTATTTTACACTAATAAGAATAATAATAATAATAATAATAATAATAATAAAAATTTGTAAGAGATATAGGGATCTACATGAAAATTGAACACGCACAGAAAACAGCTTTGTTAGGAACAGCGCGGATATTAAGACTTGTACTTGACTGCTAAATCCAAAGGAGAAGGAATGTGTGGTTGCCCATACAACTTGTTGTTGTACGTGATCACATATAAAATAACCGAGAAGAAAGATCAATCTCGAGACCTTGAATTCATAA
>RDPX01000364.1:68973-89216 GCA_003991215.1 Morbakka virulenta
TGAAAAATTTGTAAGAGATATAGGGATCTACATGAAAATTGAACACGCACAGAAAACAGCTTTGTTAGGAACAGCGCGGATATTAAGACTTGTACTTGACTGCTAAATCCAAAGGAGAAGGAATGTGTGGTTGCCCATACAACTTGTTGTTGTACGTGATCACATATAAAATAACCGAGAAGAAAGATCAATCTCGAGACCTTGAATTCATAATCATAATAATAATAATAATAATAATAATAATAATAATAATAATAATAATAATAATAATAAATGAATAATAGAAATAATTGAAATAACAAAGATGTGGTATCCTTAAGCCACTACAATTCCTGTTGTTGTTGGAGCTCTTGGAATGGTATCAGAAAATGCACAGTATTACATTGACAAAATCCCTGAGAATATATCTCTAAGAGATATATTCTCACTTACGGGTACATCACACATCTTGCATAAAATTCTTTCTATGTAGAGTGTAGCCTCGTTATTCTTTCTGTTGCTTGAGGTCCCAAGGTGGGACTTGGCACTGATCGTATTTAAACAAAGAAAATTCAAAACATAAAATAATAATAATAATAATAATAATAATAATAATAATAATAATAATAATATCAAAAAATATCACCTCCAGCATAATTACTCCTTTTAGACGTCAGATATATCAAACAACAGTAAGCAACACTGTTATTTCACATTCACTATGTCTGGATCAAAATATTTCACTTTCATAAACCTTCAAGCCAAAAAGCTGTTTGGCTTGTCTGAAAGAAAAATAAAAATTTCGCTTCCATTACTTTTCCAACAGTAAACGAACACAAAATATTTGCTTTTGAAACTCTGCAAAAAGTACATGTTTGATAACTCTCAAAAATATACCTCGCCAATAATGTTTTCAAGATATTCATGTCGTTAAGTTATTACATTTAAAGATAAAAAAACCCACAAAATTACTCGGAATGAATTTTTTGTGTCAATTATATCTTATATCACTTTGATGATTTCATCTGTGTGTATAAAGGATAGCATTCACTTCTGAAAATCAATTATTTCAATACGTTGAGGCAGGTTACAGCGGCAAAGCAACAAAATAAATGCTTTTTACGAATATTTTTAATTATTTATTTAGTAATTTATTTATTTACATTGATGCATTTATTTATTCATCCTTTTAATTATCTAACCATTTACTCTACTTTCTATTTTTTTTATTTGTTTATTAAGTCTAGAGATTTATTATGTAGTAAATTACAATTCAACGCTTCAAAACTACAACCAACGCTTGATGCAAAAATTCATTCTGGCAATGTTGTTAATTGTTAATTTAACAATTAACAATTCCCAAATTTAACAAGTTGATAATTTGTATTTAAGGTTTCAAGACTAAACGTCAAATTTTCGTTCAACAGAAATTTAAGTCAAAATATATCCAAACTTTCAAACATTCCTTATTTTTAAAAATGGTATGTACTAGTAGGCAGGTATTCATAAAAACAAGTTCTTGTGTCATTTTATCTACTAAGGGAGAAGTACGATTTATTTGAAACTTGGCAAGCGCTAGGAGAAAATAAGATTAAAATTTCTCCAAACTTAGCTCTCTCTAAAACATGCACGCTTTGAAAGATTTCCACAACAAACTTTAAGATACAGAATTATAAACTCGTCATTAATTACAACATACAGAACTATATACACAATTAAATATACAAGCCAAATAACTGATAGTTTAAAAAGAACAAACTGCAATGAAAGAGTTGATGAAAACATCCACGCACGTTTTTATCAAAGTTTATAAAATACGGAGTATAATAAGAACGTATGTAAGCTTAGAAAAGTGGTTTCTTTAGAAACGTCAGGTTTTCTTTTCTAAGCTTCTTTCACTGTAATGAAACCATGCATGCTATTCTTGATACTTTTAAAGCCACCGTGATGTTTCCAAACATAAGAAACAGTTATTTCCGCCACAAAAAAACAACAAAAAAAAGCAACAAAAAAGCTAGAAACAGCATTAGACTTGAAAGCAATGGTTTGCAATACAGCACTTCGCGTAAATGTAAAACGGTTTTGGTTTTTAAGGAATATTAATATAAATTCAATCAATCCATGACTACCATAAACTCATACCATATTCTACGTACATTTTGTTGGATTCAACAACAGCCAGACAGTTTTAAAATATTGTTTCTTTTTTCAAATATACATCATATCGGTCAAATTTATTAGCTAAAGATTCATTAACTAGAACTGCTGTTAATTGATAAACTAAGAAAAGACAACTCAAATATCTTGATTAGAAAAACCTATATATGAATATAATATGCTATTCTTCTAAAGAAAAATGCATGCTACTTCAATCAATAAGCCTTGATCTCAAGGAAACATTCCTTAACGATTTACTAATTTTTATCAATACTTTAGCAGGTGTGAGATAAAAAAACAGCTGAAACAAACTCATCTATTTTCCAAAATGACGACGAATAAATATTCTCTTTGCACTTACTTGTCAATTTGGATACTTTTGCCTTAAGGACGAACAGTCTGACCACATTTCTCCCAACAGCTCGACGTAAAATGTTCATTAAAAAAATCTGCAAATGTGCAATATAATTTAACTGCGAGGCTCGTTATAACCTCGAATAAGTCTTTTCAAAATCCCTCTCATAGAAAGAAAGCAGTTTTTACTGTTTGCCTGCAATTTTTCCTCCCATATATTCACATATATTCTACATATATATACATAACCCACTGATTAAAAGCAAATTAAAAAAAGCAAATTAAAAATTTGCGCTGTCGCCTACATCACCTGTTTAAAGGAAAAAATGAAATTTACGGGGCCAAATAGTCTGTTTGAAGTTACGTCAAATATCCACTTATTCATTCACTCACCAACTGTGAGATTGATTCTATAAAACCGTCAAACTCGAGGGATCAAGGCGTTAGTCTAAAAATCAAATGAGCTATTTCTTAACAAATTCCTAAGAGGTATTTTTAGCGTTGGTTACGTTAAATAGGGGCTGGTGTTTTGTTAGTTATTGCAGTTCCATTTTACCTTACGGCTCTAAAATCGATACCTCGAAAGGACGGGAAGTGGGGGGAAATGAGATGGCGTGGCTTAATAATGTGAAAGGGCTTCAAAGACTCCAGAAAGGTCAGAGTCAATCAGGTTGAAGATTGGATGTTGGATTTCGCCCAAATGATTCAGATGGAAGAAGGGAACACCTGACCTGGTGTGGAAACAATATGAGAGAGATACATCTCTCCTTGATAGAAGAACTTTCATGGAAGTTTTCTGGGCAATAATAGCTTTGACAAAAAATTTTCAATAAAGACACCGAGGGAATGAATGCTCTGAAAGCCTAGCATCTGGGCACACTGGGTACTCAGAGTACTTAATGTCAATCATGGAGGCTGGTGGAAGTCCAGGATTCCTATGGCGGTTGACAGAAAGAAGCTTGGATTTCTGGGCATTAAAATGACTAGCTACTTCCTTCCCTGAGGAGCAACTTTGCAAAGAGCCCCTTCAAAAAGAGTAAGGCCAGGAAAAAATAAGTGGTGGTGTCATTAGCAAATACACCTACCTCTTAAAAATATAAGATCAGGCAGATATTAGAAATAAAATTGAATTAAAGACCGCTTCCTGTATATATTGGAAATGTGGAGATCCAAAACAACCTTGATACTACTAACACACAGAAAAAAACGTAATGACAACAGGATTTTACCCACATTATATGGCTTCAGCTCTAAGATAAGACCGGAGTAACAAACTCTATTGTAAGCCTTGGTAATCCCCAGAGCAACAACTCCTGCTTGCATCAAAGGCATGATACGTTCCGTGATATTAGCACGGGGTAAGCAGTAGACCGTCATAAAAAAAATCCATACTGGATGTCTGAAAAAAGGCCAAGAAGCAAAATATGTTTAATGTTTTAGCGCCCCCTTTATAATTAACGCCCTTATCTCTAATAAAGGTGAGATAATTAGAATTTTAACTCAAGGAATAAAAAAGATACAATATACAAGATTAAGGAAGATCAAAAGCCGTCTTTTGGTCTTTTGTTAATGCCTTGAATCTCGCTGGAAACACAAGTCCAGGTTTCCCGACGCCTTTTGCCAGCAACAGTGCACGATACTCGATCGGTAGGTGGCCAACTAATGTAGACGAATCGAGTATGTAACCTCAAATTGCATTCTAATCATTTACCAAAGCCTCTTCTCACGTAACAGGCTTACAATACATTTGTTCAGTACAACCATGTCACACTTTTTTGTACACATGGTAACCACTTATTATCATATTAAAAATAACTTTGTGGCACAATTCAAATCCTCTCGCAGGTAATGCTCGAGCCACTTTATCTTCTGCAACATTTAAATTTACAGTTTTTAGATTACAATGGAGTGTTATGAAATAGAATGTCTGAAAGCCTTAAGATTTTTGACTGCTCAATTTCAAATGGAATAAGTTTATTTCAAACTAATTTTGTAGCGTACTTGTAACGAAAACAAAATAGATGATATCAAGCAATCAGCCTCTCAAAAAGACGTTCATTTACTATGAAACCCAGATTAAGTTTTATTTCATTTTGTTTCTTTCGCAAAAAAAACCCCTTTTTACGCTCCAGCAATAGAGTTTAACCTTGATTATAAATGGGTCAGACAATGGTGTCAGAAAAAAATTGTTAGGAATAAAGCACAAATGCTTAGTACGGCACGTAAACGACTTGATAGAGCTGGCAGACCAATATTGAATGAACAACTTGAATAATATTAAATGAACAACTTCAACATTATTGAATGAACAACTTGAACAATATTGAGTGAACAACTTGAACAATATTGAATGAACAACTTGAACAATATTAAATGAACGACTTGAACAATGTTAAATGAACAACTTGAACAATATTGAATGAACGACTGGAACAATATTGAGTGAACAACTTGAATAATATTGAATGAACAACTTGAACAATATTGAATGAACGACTTGAACAATATTGAGTGAACAACTTGAACAATATTGAATGAACAACTTGAACAATATTAAATGAACNTTGAATGAACAACTTGAAAAATATTAAATGAACAACTTCAACATTATTGAATGAACAACTTGAACAATATTGAGTGAACAACTTGAACAATATTGAATGAACAACTTGAACAATATTAAATGAACGACTTGAACAATGTTAAATGAACAACTTGAACAATATTGAATGAACGACTGGAACAATATTGAGTGAACAACTTGAATAATATTGAATGAACAACTTGAACAATATTGAATGAACGACTTGAACAATATTGAATGAACAACTTGAACAATATTGAATGAACGACTTGAACAATATTGAATGAACAACTTGAACAATATTGAATGAACAACTTAAACAATATTAAATGAACAACTTGAACAATATTAAATGAACAACTTGAACAATATTGAATGAACAACATGAGCAATATTGAGTGAACAACTTGAACAATATTGAATGAACGACTTGAACAATATAAAATGAACAACTTGAACAATATTGAATGAACAACTTGAACAATATTGAGTGAACAACTTGAATAATATTGAATGAACAACTTGAGCAATATTAAATGAACGACTTGAACAATATTAAATCAACAAGTTGAACAATATTGAATGAAAGACTTGAACAACATTGAAGGAACAACTTGAACAATACTGAATGAACAACTTGAACAATACTGAATGAACAAGTTGAACATTATTGAATGAACAACTTGAACATTATTGAATGAACAACTTGAACAATATTAGGTGAACAACTTGAAAAATATTGAATGAACAGTATTGAGTGAACAATTTGAACAAACGTTGGCAGAATGAGCTTTGGAGAGGAGAATTAACTTACTGCGTGTTTCCTGAAAAATGAGAATGTTGAAAGCAAAATCCCTTGTGGACAAGAAACACTGATTCTGCAGAAAAAGACTCTTTTCTTGCTTGCACTGGTTGGATCAATAAGTTTTTAACACGAAATGAACTATCTCCAGGTCGAAAAACAAATACAGGGTAAAAAGATCCGGGTCACATGATTGATAGCATAGCTATGTACATATTAAACGTTCGACAATTACTGGATAAATCTTCGTTCGTGCCAGCATTTGCTACTGCTATGGATAAAACCCCCCTGTGGGCTGACATAGTCTCTACTACATGAATTAGTCGGCCAGGAAAGCAAGATACCATATTAGCAAACAACCGGCCATTAGAAGGTTTGTGTATCTGTTGGCTTAAAAGGGCAGTGGGGCGAGTTCTGATATGGAAGATGCCAATTATCCATAACATTTGTCCAATGCTGGCCGAGCGAGTGACGAAGAAATTTGCATTTTAGTACTATACTATATTAAAATGTTATAGCTATAGTACTATACTGTTTAATACAAAAATGCTCATAAATATTTCTGCACTTATTTTTAGTTTGTTTTCATAATAAACAAGCTAAGAAATTCAAAATAAACTTGATCTTCCCAACTAATCCCTCTTTCTAATAAACGCTTCCCAAAAAGTTGAAAAATTTAAATTAACAGCCTAGGCGTTAGACACATAACATACGGTTTGTAACTAAGTCGATTTTGCAAACTGCTGTAAAAATGATTGACAATTCAATTTTTTTAAGTCTATAGATCTCATTTCCACAAAATGTACTTCTTCAGCTTTCAAATACCTAGCACAGCAATAAAAATTGTCATTTATTTTATAAAACCCTCTGAGATATTTAATGGTCATTGTAACAGTGTTGCGACCTCTGCAATAATTAATGCTTGTACTTTTAGCTTCACATTAGGGACAAAAAAACTTCCAATATCGTCATAAAACTTAATGAGAAATATCAGTA
The DNA here is from genome assembly GCA_003991215.1 of Morbakka virulenta. Lineage (NCBI taxonomy): Eukaryota > Metazoa > Cnidaria > Cubozoa > Carybdeida > Carukiidae > Morbakka > Morbakka virulenta. Next base: position 75,846 of record RDPX01000364.1, read on the forward strand.
GGCTAATTTTCTTTTCAATACTTAACCACAATTCAAATCAATTTCAGTGGGATAAAACGCAGAAATGATAATCAAATTCAAATTAAAAACCACAGTCTACTTTAAGGGGACAAAATTCCGTTGCAGAGTGATATTCTCCTTCACAAACGATAAAAATCCTTATCTTTCTAAACAAACTTGAAAAAAGAAAACAACTGCAATAAAATTCATAATGTTGACATTATCAATAAAAACCCTGCCATCAAAACCTTCTTTTAATGAAAAGTGAATTCACAAATCACTAGCATCACATTTTGACTCCACTTGTTGTTATCCTGTTACACATAACGTCACAGGACATCACCTGATGTTATCCTTATCTTGCATTGTTTTATCAAAAAATGATCTACGGTAGATGCCCGTGTATGACACTATGTATAGGCCAGCATCAAGTATTGGCTGAAACTATGACAAAGCTAGCGCCATGCATATGCTACCAACATGGTAAAGTTGGCAACAACTACAAGCTGGCCGAAAAGATAGGATTGCACCATGCATAATCTGGTACCAAGTACGGGTCGGCACCACGCAGAAGCCCCTCTCTAGTAAATTTACAGGTGGATTAAGGTATCGCTCTTCTCTCTTTATCATAGGATATTGTTAAGTCTAATACAATGCGTAATTACTACATAGTTAATAAAGCTTCCTCAAATTATATCTTTCTAATTTTAAAACCTAAGCAAAAAATTACAAAACTGAATTAGGTTTATATGGCGTCCAAAAAATCAGACTTCCTAAACAAACTTGTTAGTTAGCTGTTGTAACTTGGACAAGAGAATCGACGGTACGTTGTCATGCAAAACTTGTGCATCAAATTCTGAGTATTTATAAGCATTGTTTGCCCGCCAATAAAATCAAACCTTTACCTTTTCAAGAGGCAATTACGATTTTATGTCCGTGAGCTTAGTAAATATTATGCCTTATTGCCAATTTGCTATTTACTGTTACTTACAATGTTAAAATCCCTCGACCAATTTCTGTTTTACGCACATGCAAGTGAAAAAAGCATAACTTTGTTTAGTAAACACTCTTAATCGATAAATTATACGTCTGATAGTTATCCAGATTAATTAACATCAGTTATTATTGTTGTTCTTGTGCTGCCTGGGCCACCAGCACTTGGCGTCGGGAAGATTAGCTATCTTATGTTCTCAAACGGTTCTCATAGAAAATAAGCTCATTGCAGTCAAAAGACATGAATGTAATAAAGACCTTTTCCCCTTATTACTACAAACATATTTGTAGCTGTACCAGCAAGTTCTTGACGTAGAAAAAATTTTAAAAATTCTCATTTAAAAAATCTTAACCAAAATTCTTAAAGGTAACAGATGCTACTCTTGATTAACGGACAGAAACATTCCTCTGACCCTCTGACTGTACATCTCTCTCTGTGTTCTTGTTCACAAAGCCTGGGATGTCACCCAAACGTTTCATGGAAGGTGAAAGAAATCATGAAGTAGGGTACAACATTGAGTTCAGTACCTAGTTATAACGCCATATATATATATATATATATATATATCTGTTGCTTGGTAACAGCCCAACAGTTATTACCAATGCGGTCCTCTGTGTGTCTTCATGGCATAGAAGCCAAAATTCTTTGCAATCAAATCTATGTTTTAAAGTTCTTATTAGTAAGCAGAGGGATCAAAAACGTTCTGGGCGTTAACTTTTTCAATTAGTAGCAAAATAACAGCAGATCTTAATGAACAAGAAATGGGAGAATAGTGCTCTCATATGTGACGCATAGGTCATACTTACGTCTAAAACATCGACCATCGAATTGTTTCAGTTTCAGTCTAAGGATGCATCAGAACAAAAGTAAGAACGAGGTGAATTGCGACTGGGATCGACTACTGTGTTTTAACAAAGTCAAAACAAAATATTCAGCGTATGTCAAAAACCACTTTCAGTACGTTTACCTTTTATAAAATTTCTTATACACATCTTAATACCTTAAAACATAAAGAAGGAGAAACGTCAAGGAAGCATACATGCACGAACGGCTTGGTACCCTAGGCTATTGGTAATAACCCGGTGCTATGAAGTTTTCAAACTAAAATATTTATTGATGAAAAATAGATAAAATAATAATAATAATAATAATAATAATAATAATAATAATAATAATAATAACTTCACCATAGACAATGATAGAAAAAGCAATGTTACCGTCCCGATATCTTCACGAAAGATGTAAAGAAGAAAAATTCCAACAACAAAAAATGAATAAACCAGCTGACAGTACCACCTCAGCCAAAATATATGAAAAAGTCTCAAAATATGAAGATCTATAAATAGATAACACCAGAATGTAGAAATTGGAACAATTAAAAACGCACTAAGACGCTTATCGACGATATTTCTAAAAAAATATTCTGAACTCAAAAGACTGTCTAACATCAACAGCCCATCGTCGATTTAATTGATTTCTGGTTTATTATGTCAAAATCTTCAGTCCTGGGTCACTGGGTGAGACCCATAGAAAAATCAATATAGAAACTCATACAATAACGCATACGCTGCATTATTCCTTACCTCAAATGCATCTTTTTGTCGTTGGCACTTCTGTTTCTCACATAATTCTTATCTTTCCTAACTAAGAGCATGCGAAAATCGTGACCAACAAACCAAAGCCAGACCTTTTCACCCACAATAAAAATAAGCCTTGCACTTGGATATTTGGAAAACGAAAACGAAATATTGTTAAGTTATGCTTTTGGTCTTCCTATTTAACAGTTTCGATCCACACGTGGCAAAAAAACTACTGCTACGACGGAAACAAGTACGTCTGGCACAGTGTGATAAAGAAGCCGGGCTTCAACCTTCTTAAAACGGAACAACAGATAAATTTAGTTTACTTAAGTTGTGTGCATTATTAAATGACAGCGACATGGTTACCAAGGTTCTTCGATAGATCTCTCTGCTAATGTAGAGCGTTTAAGTGTACCATCTCCTATTGCTTTCATCAACAATTTGTTTAACTTAACAGGCTTTCACTTACATGTAACTTTTGAAACAATAACAAATCTGAGCTTTAATATCTTATATCTCATTTGCTAGATAAATCTTCTGAAAACACTGGACAACATTCAAAATGCGATTTTCATGTAGATGATATTTTCTAGGCATATTGAGGGCTCTGAATACGAATATGGCATTTTTAAAAAAATCTATGGATTGGATTTTTTTACAGCCATTTAAAATTTTTCCAATATTACATAATCGACATTATTGGATGCTCATTATTGCATAGTTCTTAATGTGTGCAATGCTATTGTTTGTATGTTTATTTGCCCTTGCTAATCTCATGAACGTTGCAGAACATTGACTACGTAAATATGGTACTGTGAACAGCGTGGAATATTTACACAACTTTGTGCCAATGTTGCCGTTGGTGTTAAAGCTGCATGTACAGCAATTATACTCGTACACTATCGGGGGCTGGTGATAGTCCATTACTTCCTTTGCCTGTGGTTTGAAAGCCATTCTTATTACATTGAACTCTTTCTCGCTTAAAAATGCCACCTAAAATTACTTTTACTGCAAGCCAGACCTGGATAAGACATAGGCTCTTTGAAATTGTTGTGTCTCGTGCTTTAGTGGACTGCATCACTGGGCGAAGGGAAACAGGAAGAAGATGCCCTTCGTTGAACCTAATGATCTGGCGTGAGCCAACTGATCATGTTTCAGATTGTTATTTTTGTTTGACTCAGTTTACCCATGGAATCGGGGAAATGAGGAGAGTCACGAGCTATGCAGTAGTTAGGTCTACCACTCGACCAGTGCCACATGATGATCACCTGCCGGTACCTGTCTTCTCACGAATGGAGGACACTCAACACCAAACCTCCGACTCCAGCGATCCTCCATCTGGGTCTAGCTATGAAGACCCTGACAGCAAGGTAAACCTCATAAGCAACCCGAACTCAATGACCTCGCGCGTGATTTGATGCCTTCCATGCAGCGCTCAGAAATACTTGCATCACGGCTCAATGACTGGAACATGCTGGACTCATCAACGCGGATAACTGCGTTTCGCACACGCAACCAAGAATTAGCCACGTTCTTCTCAATGACACCCTCTGGATGTCACTGTGTCGACGTTGTTGGACTGATGAGCACGATGGATATCGAGAATACTCCAGACGCCTGGCGATTGTTCATTGATTCTTCGGTCACGAGTTTGAAAGCTGTGCTGCTACACAACGGGAATGTAAGTCCAATTATTGCTATCACGCGTGCTGTTGGCATGAAGGGAACGTACGACACGATGTAGATTGTCCTTGACCTCATAAAGTACCATGAGCACAAGTGGGACATATGTGGCGATTTCAAGGTAATCGGACTACTGCTGGGCCTTCAGGGTAGATACACGAAGCACAGATGTTTCCTCTTTCTTTGAGATAGTCGAGCTGACGACCAGCATTACAAGAAAAAGAACTGCCCGCAGCAAGAATCCTTCGTGTCTGGAAGGCAGAACGTCAAAGCCAAGCCGCTCGTGGAACCAGAACTTGTTTTGCTCCCTCCATTACATGTCAAACTGGGTTTGATGAAACAGTTTGTCAAAGCAATGGATAAGGAGAGCAAAGGATTCAAGTACATAGAAAATAAGTTCCCTAAGATCAGTGAAGCGAAGTTGAAAACGGGAATATTTATTGGGCCCCAGATTAGTGACCTGATCGAGGACGAAAAATTCACAAAGCTCCTAGCTCCGAAGGAGGTGAGAGCCTGGATGTCCTTCAAGGCTGTGATTGCTAACTTCCTCGGCAATACGACGTCAGAGAACTATGTGCAACTTATCAATGATCTTCTCCGAGACTACTAGAAAATGGACTGCCGTATGTCATTAAAACTCCACTACTTGCACTGTCACCTAGACTTCTTTCCTGACAACCTTGGAGCAGTCAGTGACGAGAATGACGAGCACTTTCACCAAACAATCTCGACAATCGAACATCGCTATCAAGGCCGCTTGGATCCTACAATGTTTAGCAATTACTGCTGGCTCCTACAAGGGGAAACCACTGGTATCCACAGCCGAAAAGCAAGCCGTTTTTTCGAACTTTGACTTTTTATTGAATTATATCCTTGTACTGAACATGCTGCAACTGGCTATTGATGTGTGATTAATGCCTATAATTACTGAAGTAGTTTGTATAATATTGTGCTACTTTGTATCTTGATTTGCATTAACAAATAGTGGGTTGTTAAAGTCAAAGTTTGAACTCAATATATTTATGCAAGTATTGTACACGTAAATGTACGTGTTTCATCGAAACAGATAAGTTTACACGACGGGAAGTATGTCAACGAACATCAAGTTTACATAAACATTGGATAGAACATCCCTAGACACTTTGAGCATCTTACAACCCCCAAGGCAATATGTCAACATAAGCCCAAAATGTGTCATTAGGCAATTTCAACATTATTGCATAACACGAAAAACACACAACAGATATAATTTTTTTCTTCCAGATTCGGAATCAACAACCCCAAATTGCCCATAAAATCAATAACATATTAAAATCGCAGAAAACTTTTGAAAAAATGTTGTCCAGTAGGTATGTGTGTGTAGATAAACGTGTGTAGATGTGCGTGTGTAAGTGTGTGTGTATGTGTGTGTGTGTGTGNTGTTAAAGTCAAAGTTTGAACTCAATATATTTATGCAAGTATTGTACACGTAAATGTACGTGTTTCATCGAAACAGATAAGTTTACACGACGGGAAGTATGTCAACGAACATCAAGTTTACGTATCAACCGCTACATATCGCTGGTGTGAATGACATAAACATTGGATAGAACATCCCTAGACACTTTGAGCATCTTACAACCCCCAAGGCAATATGTCAACATAAGCCCAAAATGTGTCATTAGGCAATTTCAACATTATTGCATAACACGAAAAACACACAACAGATATAATTTTTTTCTTCCAGATTCGGAATCAACAACCCCAAATTGCCCATAAAATCAATAACATATTAAAATCGCAGAAAACTTTTGAAAAAATGTTGTCCAGTAGGTATGTGTGTGTAGATAAACGTGTGTAGATGTGCGTGTGTAAGTGTGTGTGTATGTGTGTGTGTGTGTGAGAGAGAGAGAGAGAGAGAGAGAGAGAGAGAGAGAGAGAGAAAGAAAGAGAGAGATAGAGAGTTGTGTCCAGGCATGCAGCCATCAATCTTTAATGACCACCTTTTGACACAAATCCAGGTAAGGGAGCCATAATATTAAGATATAATTCTGACTTTTCAGTGCATGTGCAGTGGCACATGCACTCACTACAAGTGAATGAAAAATAAGAAATTACATTTAAAATATTTACTTTTAAGCTGTAAAGTGCTAGCCACTACATATAACACTGTTGTAATCTGGTCGAACGTAATATTACCTGCCAATGACAACGTCAAATTGGATGTAGAGTTGATGACCAAGCTGATTCGGGAATACTAAACAAGTATAATGATTCTGTACAAAAATGTTCTATACATATACTTCCATTCCTTGACAACATGTCAGAACTTTCCCTTACAATACAAACAATCAAGGATCGGAAAAAAATTATCTCCCGTGCATAATTTCGTATTACGTACAAATATCTCCTAATAGGAGCGCATATTGAGCACCAAGTAAATACCGTTCCTGTAGGCTAACAAAAGAGTTGTCGTCAAACGAATGATCTATAAACATTCCTCAAAGAGATTCTCAGTTGCCGATATATTTTTTTAATTTTCAGGCTGCTCTGAGTTTGCCAACCGGGGCGACAAAAGCATGAAGTAAACAGTGGCGAGGTTTAGCAGCGTCAAGCATACTTTAACAATAGTTTCTCGATTGTTTTGGTTAAAAGGAAAATACACACTGCTACTTTCTTGGTTATTTACCGTTTAATGTGATTTGGTTGAAATAGAGCACTGCGGCATACCAATTAAACTTTATTCGATAGTAAATTCAATGGTTAAAGCGAAGTCTGTCGCCTTTGGCATTTTGGATTAAACCAATGCTTTACTGGACAAAGGCTTAACACATACAAAAAGCATTTATATATAACCAAATGTATTTAATAAAACACAAAAGGAACTCAGATTATAAGAAAATCCTGACAGTGTTGTCTATTTGTGGCAATAGTGGTAATGAGATCAACAACTCAAGTTTTTTAATGTTTGTATGAGAGATAAAGAAGTCGCTCATTATCAGCTTTAAATAGGCCATTTCTTGATAAAAAGTAGTTGCAGAGTTTTTTATACTTGTGTTATATATATTATTTTTTTAATTTATTGGCTTTATCTCTCCAGCAACTCTTTCTCCTAAGACAAAAACAGGTTCTTCCTGTCACTAAAAACAGAAAAAAATAGACAAAGTATTTCCGGGGGCCATAGCGAAAATTAAAATTTTTTCCAATGACATCTTCCGCTGATTCGAAGAAAAAGTTAAGGTAGCTGCAAATTTACTGTGTTTCTCAAAATTCGATGCTATGGCATGTTGTTATTTCACACAAATTCAGAAATTCAACTCTGTATGGTAAGATTTTTACTTTCAAACAATAAAACCAACTAATACACTTGATATACAATATATAATAGTTAATGTCTTAAAATAAAAAATGGACACCTTTTTATCAAAACTCAAACAACATGTAAAGTGCATGAAATCAAAATATAGAATTTAATCCAATTCACTACAAACTTTGTATGTGCAACATCCCTGAGGTTCATACTCTACACGATGGGTTCACAAAGGTATTTAAATACCTTTCTTCAATGTCCAGATTGTGAAGGGGTTTTTTTCTGGATACAAAGTATTACTGTGTTTCAGAAGCGTTATAAATAGCCTGCCATGCAAAACAAACAGCATAATCTCTTTGAACATTTTTGAGTAAACTACCTGGAAGCTACAAAGTGACGCCAGTATGTTAACAAAAACTGGGGAAAATTGTATTCCCGAACACTTAGACCTGGAAAAGGTTCTTCAATCTTCGTGGTGCTATCAGGTCCAGTGACCGATTCAGGTAAAATGTTCTAACGTCCGATGTTATTGAGATTCGTTGTACACAAGACAAGTCCATCGCAAAGTTTAATCAACAACACCAGTAATGGTCTACCAAATCGTATATTGTATTAATAATTTAAAAGTTTAGCTTATTTTTCGTTGCATTTTTATATAGTGGGGCGCCCAATTCTACCTACGACTAAACAGAAATAACATGGCACACAGTCGGTCTTGTAAATTTCTTCTATCAGAGCTTGATGTATTGATAAATAGTTTGTGTATTCCAAATTGCAGTGTAGAGTGAACTGAGTCTGGTGATATATCATGAATTAAACTTTCCTGGTCTGTTTTCTATCAATCAACAGGTTGCTTAATCAATTTGCCTAGCCATATCATAAGATATTTACAGATCCAAAATTATTTCGGATGGCACGTGCTATAAAACCTTTACATGAATAACGTAATAAATAAAAGCAAATCTCCTCAAACTTATTTGCTCAGCAAAACGTCCTACCTCCTTTCATACCAATTGTATCTGGCAGTGATAACGATTATGCTGTAAAGGCACCTTATCCGAATAAAATTCCAAAATCTTATTCAAGATTATTTTAGAGTGTCCTTCCTTTTACAGGTTCACAATACATTTTTTTTTCTTATTAAAGGATACTTGGTCTTTTATTTCACAAGTTGTTCTCTGCGGCAGCTTCAGTGAGGCAAGATATTTATTATCAGTATTTACCTAATGCTGAAACAGGCTTAAATAGCTGACAAATATTAAAGCAAAAGTCTTCTTTATTTTTACATTTTCACTTCACGTTTCAACTTTATAGGTAATCAGTTGTAGGTGGGGGAAGAATTCGACTCGTCTCCGACACTTGTACTCTTGACATTTACACCCATACCATCTTCGACAAAAGGAAAATAATTCCATTGATAAATTTTTTACCCCAAATAAGTTTAATTTTACTTTAATTTGAGGGTCAGGTAGCAGATGTAACTAGTACAATTTTCACAGCTTTATAATGAAAGTTTCTACGTATGTTACAAAGACTCTTTGCCGGCTTGCGCAGGTACAGTGTAATAGATTATTCATCCACAAAAACATTACATTAGCCAACTCTGATTTTGTTGATGGCACAAAGAAAACTCCGTCGTTTGCTTATGTATGCAGATTTACACGCTTATTTCAGCTCAAGTTACGAGAATTTATTCAAGCACAGAGAAAGGAAGCTGAGACCCCAAAAATATCAGACTGAAAAGATTATATTTTGATTGTATAAGTTGATGAATAAACTGCTCTGCACGGTTGGTCAAAGGAACATAAGGCAAAGACTGACTTACAATGCCTTCTAAATTGACCTGACATTTATAATTCCTTCAAACTTATCATTTCATATTTAAATACTATATACAATATGAAGCCTCACCATGACTGGTACTTTGCATTAGTTAACCTCATTACAAAAAATAATTACTTCTAATATTAATAATGATTCTTAATGAACAGATGGCTAAAGCTAATGTGAGAAGATAATTGTTTAGTTGAGAATGTTTACATATGAAAACTGATAACTGATGAAAACTGTTTGGTATCAGGCCAGCTCAAAGAACAACTAATAAAGTAAACCCAATGAATGACAAAAGTGGCAACTTTAAAGAACAAAGTCAATGACAATTAATAAACTGAAATAAATGTCTACGTGAACCACCTCCACCAGACTTTGTCAGTGTCTCTTTTCTTCTAAATAAAAAACGATGAAGTGTCAGCCCTTTCAACAAATCATTAACGTTTTTCTTTGTTTAGCAACCTTTACCCTTAACAGATGAAGAGATTTTTGACTGACGAAATTATTACTATCAATTGGCCGCTAAAATAACATTTGCAATGACATTAATTACAGTGACGGTCCTAGAAACGCTTATGTTAAGAACAAGGACTGGAGCCCAATTGAGAAAAAGGGACGGAGAGGCAATAATTTATGAGTGACCCATTACAATTGGGAAGTCAGACCCTATAAACTGTTGTTCGTTTAGTCCATCTTAATGTAAATTGATAAAAAAAAAAAATAATAATCCTTTTTTTCAAAAACTCTTCAGTTAGTAAACAATTTACTGGGTGTGTAAGTTCGATTTGAGTCTCGGATTATTCCCTAATCTTAGAGGTTCAAAACATCTCTCAAAATTCTGGCAGTACTTGTGACTGCTGATATTTGTATACTACCGCTTACATCAGGAAGGTCTAATTCTTTCAATTACTTTTCAAGTTCGAATGGAATGGTTCCAAGAGCCCCGAAAATTATCGGGACTATTGAAGTCTCAACTTTCTGCTCTACACGAATGACACCAGCCAGGTCAATGTATTTTTGAAATTTTTCGGTATGTTTTTCTCTCACTCGATGATCTTTTGGAACAGCTATACCAACAAGAATCCATTTACTATTTGTTTTGACTACAATGTCAGGTATATAATGTTTTATTTTCGTTGTAGTAAGAATGGGTGTATTTCAGATAAGTTCAGTTCCTGTACTAGACATGCAAAAAGAAGGCGGAACAAGATCATACCAATCCTTGCTCGCATCAATGTATTTTTTACATAGCACCCAGTGGACTCTGGTAGCTACCAGATCATGTCTTATCACATACCTTCTCTTTGTCAATTCAGTACAACCGCTAACAATAATTAATAATTAGCGGGTAATAATAATAAAAAATAATAATAATAATATAATAATAATAATAATAATAATAATAATGTTTAGAAAACGACCTGGAATCGAGGTTAAAGTGGTGCCACTAGTCATCAGTATACTTGGCGAAGAAGCAAAAGAAAAATCTAAAAAGTACTATCTGGACTAATGCATAGTGATATGGAAAAATTTCAAGATAAAACCAAAGTAATCAAAGGCACCAACAAACTTCTTGGTGGCTCTTCAATTATTCTATAATAACTGAATATGGAGTAAAGCTAATATCTCTATACCTTAATAGCAACAGTAATATTTATCAGAATATTGATAATAATATTAATTTTTTAAAACGCCACCTATCTTAATTCAAACATTGCTCTACAATTCTGCGCCGTATTTTCTTAAGTACAGGCGACTGTAATGAGCTTACATTTACACAAAGTCAAGTAACTCAAGAAAAGTCAAATCCTTGAATTGTCGGTTACATATTTAATACAAACAGCTAATAGTTAAACCTGTAATTTTTGATAGACATCTTTTATAATCAAGATGTAAATTTCTCTGCAGTCAAGCATATCTCTCTCTGTCTCTGTCTCTCTCTCTGTCTCTCTCTCTCTCTCTCACACACACACATACACACAAACTCTCTCTCTCTTTTAGAAACTTCTTGGTCAATGATGAAATTATGCGAATCGTAAAATCATTTTGATAACAAGGAACTATTAAATTACATCTAAACCTTTAAGAATGGTAAAGTACTTGGTCTATGATGACATACCTATAGTAGTTTGTAAGACAGATGATTTAACAGAAGTATTACTTGAGGTGTGTAACAAGACATTCCATGGGAACAAGCCGAAAATGTGTGTAAAGAATGGTCTGAAGCCACCACCAAATAAACAAGACCTGGGAGTTTGATGAAATTAACCCGGAATCATCTCGACTACAATTGCATATAAACTCTACAAAAATGCTTTTACAAAGAATTAGAACTTGCTTAAAGTCTAGCTTTTGCATGACGCTAAATATTTTTCATATAGAAAAATCGTGACTGGGGCACGTACCAACTCTAAGAAGGCTTATTGAAGGAATAAAATTTGAAAAATGTACCAGCTGTAATTACTTTCGTAGACTTCAGTAAAGCCTTTGACTCGATTCATCCCGGAAAAATGATGAGTATAAAGGGAGTATGCGACATTCCGACTCAAATAAATCACAAAGGAAGTTAACACCCTGTACAAATTTTCTAAAACACAGGTTTTTTACGCAGACAATGATATGGATTTCTTCCAAATTTAACCAGGTTTACAACTGGACGATACCTTTCCTTTCCTATTCTTAATCTTTGCACTTGATTATCGTATGAGCAATGCAATTTCAAATCCTCTGGAAATAGGCTTAATTTTCAAACCAGTAGAAGGCATCCTTTTATAACAACTACAGATACTGACTTCGAGGGCGATATTGCTCTCTTGTCTGATACAATCGAGAAAACAAATCCCTTCCTAATGAGGGTGCAACAAATACCAGAGAATGTTGGACTACATATCAAAGAAAAGAAAGCCGAGTGCATCTCTTACAACCAAAGTGGAATTGAGATAAACCTGTCTTATAAACGACTTATGTATGCTGAAAATTTCAAAAAATTTGGCTCGTGGATTATCATATCAACAACGGGCAAAAATACTAGAATCAGATTGGCATAAGAAGCAACAAATACGATAGTTGTCATTTGTAAGTAACCCATGAGCAAAGGGCTAAAAATTCGATTCTGGAAGTTTCACTCTTTCCAAGGCCATGGAAAAACGAACTTTACTAGACTGCTGATAAAACTCCAAAATGCAAGAGAAACAAGACTGAAAAACCTTCAGTCTATAAGCGCGACCCTAGTTTTATTTATTATATTTTATTACTGAGCAAAGAAGTGTCTATAAAAAAACTCTCTGAACTTCACTTAATACAGGGGTGGGTGCCCATTAGGTCTACATTCAACTCAGTTTCAGAATTGACTAACTTATTGTTCTATTACACAATAGAGCATGCGTACAGGGGACCTATTAAAGACTAGTCTATTATGAGGTCAATTGTCTAGAACGAAAAAAGTAATCGTCCAAGAACAAGAATAAAGAATATACAAAGATAAAGAAGCTCGGCAATACTTCCCGCGCTTAAAAACCAGTGAAGAATTATATGATTGCTTATACCTGGTCACCAATGTTATTCGAGCAGGAAGACTCATAGGGCATGTTTGGCAAAGACATAGTGAAACGTTACATCAACTGTTACTGTGAGAATCTATGCATGGGAAAAGATGAAGAGATCGTCCACAGACAATATTTATGGTGCAAAAGAGTAAAACATTCAAGGCCTGATGACCAAAATATCGTGAAACTATAAATTGCAATTAGAACTTGGAATTTTTCGTGTTTTACCTTCTTTATAATACTCCGCTATAGGTATTGAGCACCTTTTGTCATAAATACAATATATATATATATATATACAATATATATATATATATATATATATATATATACACACATAGACATTTCCTGAAGAGTGAATAAAATCACGAAACAGGCTTGTCGAAATGGACTGTGTAGTTTTTTGATTCTTTCCACCTTATCATATTATATATTACCCCCTGCATTTAC